>BQKZ01003829.1:0-12432 GCA_036244855.1 Temnopleurus reevesii
TTTAGAGAGCAAAAGCAAGACCACCCCGCCATGAATACCATGGGCCATCACCGCATGTTATCAGCCCCAGACCAGATTACCATTCAGTTACAAGGTAAGAGCAGAAACATGGATCATTATTTTATTTTCGTACTCTAATATTCAGAAATAAAGTCAAAGAAAAGCTTTAGACTGCATAGAATATTATATGGGGACAACAATGTACTTGACACTGAAATGAGACATGTCATTGATGTTGTAAAGGTAATTAAGTTAACTAGTAAGAAAAACAGCCTTAGAATGAGATATTTATATTTCTGTATGTATATATGTTGTTATTACCTTCAGCCAGTCTAGAAAGTTGCAATCAGATACAAATCAAATACAAATCAAAACATCTGTACTGATTGGCTCATGATTGCAATTTTCAGGAAACACAAATAGTGACCACAATTATGATTTGCTATTGCTGTTCAACTACAGCACCCCGATATCAAATGAGAAGGAAAATTGGCGGTGGAAGTTAGCATTCAATCTCCGGGAAAGGTGTCCCAATATGAATTTTCCATTGTTTCTGAATCTTTATTAGTTTTCCTCCTTCATTTCATTTGAAAGTAAATCAAACAAGACTGTTTAAGATTAAACTTGATAATATTTCAATTTTGTGATCATTCATATGTAGAAAATCAGCCAGGAATCGAGTGCCGGCATCTAACGATGGCGTTACCCACTTTGAAGACCTTCGATCAAATTCTAGCGGAAACAGTGGCGAAAAGACAACTCAGGAGACAGAAGTCATAGAAAACATGTTAGATAGTATTAGTCTTAGCTCAAAGGATAGTGAGAGGAGCTTGGCTGGCCTTGTGGAGTGCTATAAGAAAATATGCAAGGTGGGTATTCATATCATCACTTTTGTTGAATTATCTTGTCAACTTTTGTTTAATTTGATAATTGTAAGGGGTGGTAGTCTAAATGCTTAACAAGTACAGTTATTTTCTTGTAAATATTGCAACAATTACTAGTATGCAAGTGATAATGTTGTTAGTATTTGTAGTATTATCAACAATAATTTTGAAGAAATTTATGAAATCGTCAATGTCATCTTGTTGAAAGAAGAATTTTTGGATTCTGTCCGGTCTCCAAATAATTAGACATAGTTGGTATCAAGTTGCTATCAAGATTAAATTTTGATTGATACATTAAATTTGATAAATTTCAAAATCCTTGTAAAACTGTGTAAAATCTTTTGTCCTAATGGGTTAAAATGATATGAGTTGAAAGCGACAGGGATTGGAAAAGAATGGTTCAATTCTATTGAAAATAATGCGAATGAATAGGAAAGAACGATTTAGGTAGTGGGGTTTTTGGAAGCCAATTTCTATTAAGTTGTGGAATATGAATCTTACAAACAAGTGATACAATGTATATTGGACCTCAATCAATGCATTAAACATAATGTTTTAGATAAACAATTTTCAGATGAAGTAGTATTTTGGGGGTTGGTTTTCTATATTGCTGTCATATCATATTCTTTCAGATTGAAATTTCCTGTTTTAAAGATTAAAGATCAGTTTTTGCCATATATTTTGTAATTATTGAATAACGGAAATTTATTAATATGTGATTGCTTCTCATGGTACAAGCTTTATTAACACTTACAATTTTAAGATATTATAATGAAATGAATGTTTATGACTAATTGATCTGTAAATGATTTTATTTCTCTTCATTTGATATCAGGGCAATGCATCAAGTGTACAAAATTTAGTCAAGTCAAGAACATCTCCGACTGGAAAACATAAAAAGCGGAAGGGTCAAGTAGCAAATGGAAATACACCTTTACTTATAAGGTAAGATTCAGCTTAAGCATTCCAATTCATTGATTTTCCTGTTCACCCTATAATAAGTGTTTTGTTGATGGATAGAGATTCTTTTCTTTATAAAAGTGTAAGAGAATCAAGATGGAATGGGAACTTCAAAATATAATGAACAAACTGGACCTGGAAATCAAGGATCTTGATAGAAATGAAAATCATTATATCATTATGTAATTGAACCTGCTTTAGCAACTACATGGATAGACAGACCATCTGTCTATAAAGACCACCTTCCTTGACTCTCTAGACCTCCTGCTATTAAAGAAGCGCTTTTCTGTCTCCCTTGGGTGGTCTTTATAGGCAGGTTTTACTTTAATCGTTTTAAAAATATCAATATATCATTAGCTTGGACTAGAAAATAATGGAATCTTATAAAATCAGACCTCTGCACATTTTGAATTTGCTTTCCCTGTCTGACATAATTCTTCCATCATAATTCTAATTATCGCAATTAAACTTCACAGGAGTTTCCGCAACCCCCAACACCCCCATTCAGTCGTGCAGTATACCAACCCGAGGGAGCGTACAGGATCACCTCATGGCGCTGCACGACCTCCCGTCCCTGCTCCATACTTCTACAGTAGCAAGGGACTTCCTCAGACATCAGATGAAGGCGGTAACAGGGTCAAACTTTCAAGGTTACCAGGTGGGTGGAAAAGAAATTTAGTTTTCTTAATGGAAAGTATTCAAAAAAATATATTCAGTGCATCGGTACACAGAAAAATCTAAGCCCATCAAGTAGCATGACCTTTTTTTTTTTTTTATTGAATTGAGCATGCAGTATAAAAATTTGGTAATAATCTTTCTCAAATATCTGGGTAGCATTTGTATGAAAGAAATAATGATTTAACCATAAATGAGTACATATATAATGAAAAAGGTCACGTTTCAAAGATCAGAAATGTGTCATGCAAACTATTTTTTTGCCTGCAATCTATGAAATTGTGCTTCTTGTTTATTAATTATTTATTTTTATTTTTTCAATTTTCTTTGTTTTTACTCCTATTATTGGTATAGTTGTTTTCATTTTCATTAGTAATATCATTATTATTGTTTATTATGAATTATCATAAAATGTTGCAGTTTTGTTGTAAATTCTTTCAAACTTGCTTTCCCCCGCAGATTTTTTCAAAAAAATTGAAGAATTTGCCTTTACCCCCTCAGTCCTTACCAAATTTTCTTTTTCGCAATTCATTCTTTCAATTTGTGGTGGCAGTGTGCTACATGGAAATTGTTGTTTCCAAAAGTGGTAAGAGAACCTGCAACCTGGGACTGTTTGATTTCCCTGTTGTAAACAAAGTGAATTGTTAAAGTGGTGTGTGACCCTCTCAGCTGGTTGCCTCGGCCTTTCTATGGGAGCTTGTAAACAAATCTTTCCATTTCAAGCATATCTTTTCTCTCTTTTTGGTCCATTTGTTTCCCCTCTACCGCTATCATATATCTCACCTTGCATAGTTTGGGCAAATCTATTCTATTTTCATGCTCGTATTTTGTTTTTCCATTTTGGTTTCTTGTTTCATGTCAAATATTTCCATCATTGGCTTTGATTTGGTGGAATGTGAAATTGTTACAGGGGCGCTTCTTACAGCAAGCCCTTGGAACGATAAGATTATTGTACAAAGTGGTCATACTGACAAGGATTGGAAGCTTTTGTCTAACATAATTTTTTGTACAATTTGTTGGTGTAATTTGAGAGGATGGCACTTTGATATCTAATTGAGATATGGCCACATTGGATATTGGTTGTAAGTGAAGTGAATTGCTTTGTTTATCTGGTTCTGCTTTTTTTTCTCTGTGTGGAGGTGGTATTGTTTACCAGACGTGTCGCTCTGTCGGGATCATTATATTCATTGCCTCTGAAGTGATACATGCATTTGTGGGTGTTTCGGGTGGGTGTGCATTTGTTTGATTTATGTCTTTATTGTTGTACTTGTTGTAATTTTTAATCAGGTTAAGGAGGCAATATCTTTGATTATTTTTATTGCAATCATCTTTCCAAAAAAGGCAGATGTTTATCACCTGTCATTTCTATAGCATGCAAATCAACTTGATACTACTAGCAAATTCAATTTTGATTTCTCCAACATTTTAACCATTTGCATTACTCTTCAGTCATTTTAGCCTCAGAACAACTTGATGTAATTTGATTTTTAACGATTCTATGAAAAATGGAAAATGTTCTTTGGATACTATAAGAATTTACTACTTGTTGCTCACGAAATCTTTCTTAATGATGCTTTTTTAATGTAGTTGGTTGCGGTTCTTGGGTGTGGATGTTAATTGTGTAGTATAGAGTGAACATTCAAATGTATGAATGAAAAAGTAATCAGCTGTTCAATTATATGTAATATATCCTATACCAAAATTTTAAGCATACAATCAAAACTTCTGGATAACCACATATGTCACTCATATTTATGACATTCTTCTTAAAGCTACTGCTCTTATGTTGATTTTCACATAAAAGTTTCAGTAAAAGTGGAATTCTGTGTAAGTAAAATTTTATAAACCTGGAAATGAAGATTATCTTTCTTCCTATTAATTATAAAACATGAAGTAATATTATTTTGCCATCAATATAGGTGCTACCTCAAGATCATCAGACACTGTACTAGCCGCTCCAGGTGCAGGCTCAATATCAAGGTCAAATAACAGTGTCCGAACAGGGTCAACGATGGCCAATAACAGACCTCCTGAGGGGATAGAAGGGACACGCCCACCTGGACTTCCGAGTAATGCTAAGATCATTGATTCTGATGCCCTTTATATGATGAAGGTATGCTAATTTATACTGATCATATATTTGGATTTGCAGTTGTTATTATTATTATGGTGATGATGATCAAGATCATGCTGATGCTGATGCTGATGCTGATGATGATGATAATGGTGATGATGATAATGATGATGAGAAGGAGGATGATGATGTCAATGATGACAATGTTAATGATTATATTGATGTTGATGATGATGATAGAAATGAAGACGATGATGAAGAAGAAGATTGTTTATTATGTCAGTTGTTTAATCATGTTGAAATCATGAAATTTAACAGAAATTCTGTCAGGCATCGACTAGAAATATCCAGATGAAAATGAAACTCAACAGTAGGTAAAACTGGAATTTATCTTGAATGACATAAACAACCAATTTGATATTCCTTTAATTGTCAAGACTATTCAATTTTATATGAGCTAGATGTATCCTTAGTGATTTCTTGCCATCAAGATATCATGTGATTATAAAAACGCTATTTATTATTTTTTTGTTTTCTTGCAGGAGAACTTCCATGTCCCACAAAGCACACCAGTAGCATCCACAGTAGATATCAATAGAATGTCAGAAGTTGACCCAAATGAACGAAGATCTACAGGTGAGTAAATTGTTGAGTTACACTGGAATAACAAGGGTATGAGTTTAACATAGTGTGCATGTTGTGCGACACCAAAAAGTGTAAGAAAAAATTCACTGTACATGTACAAGCAACATAAGTGTTGACACAGACCGATTCCAAAAATGGTTTTTTTCATCTATTTTGGTTTAAAAAACACAGTACAATTTTTTCCATATTGGCATTAGATTACAATTTACATGATTCATTTCTGGTACTTTTCTATCACAATTATGGTTTTGCACAATTTGAACGTACAGTCTGTGTTAAATTCACACCTCAGTTTTTGATGGTACATTAATCCAATTACTCATAGCTGGTTTCATATATAGTAGATATCAATAGAATGTCAGGGATTGATCCAAATGAGCGAAGATCGACATCAATCATGCAGAGTTGGTTTAATCTATAGTAGATTTTAACAGAATATTTGAGATTAAATAGCGTAATAGTTGAAGCATCATTACATTTACTTTCCGTGGGTTATGTCTATAGGAGATATTTCAAAGATTTATCCAATTGAACAAACACAGACAGAGAAAGAGAAGGAAGTTTGTTTATTTGTTTTGGGGGTTAATGGTGTTTGACATATTTGCGTCCTGAACACTAATTGCAAAAGGTATATGAAAAAGATCCTTATGCTTGATGTAAAATTCTCACATAATACTGGTTCTATCCTGTTATGTTACGGTAAAGAGAAAGAGAATTGATTTTCATAGAGTTCTTCATTCAAATATGAATATTTACACCAGGAGGAGAACTTAAAGAGAGAAAGAGGGACAGGAATCTAGTTTCACCAACCAAAGTACTTGATTAGGATTGAACCTACCCAAATCATTTTGTGATTGCTCATAGCAGCTTGATTAATGGTGCATGCCACAATGCTATTAATGATGTGTCTCATCTAGAGTAGATGTGAACAGAGTGAAACCCTACAGAAGATTACTATTAATGCAAAGTGAACCTTACTGGTATGTTGGACTTGGACAAAAAGAGGTTTAAAACTCTATTTCTCCCTAAAATACTGACTCATCTGAACTTATATGAACTGAAATGTTCACACTGTTGGTACTAGTGAACAATATTTGGTTTTCTTTGTTATCCCTTTTTATTACTCAGATCTCAGTCAGAGACACCCTATCACGCTTCCCACCAACAGAGCTCCATCAGGGAGCATTGCATCCAGGGCCCCGTAACATAAAGGTTTGCAATTAATTGCTATTTGATTTTGCGATCAATTTCAAACTTTAGTACATGATTTGCCATAGACTTGCGATTGATATCAATCGCTATCAGATTAGCGATTTATCGCAAACCTTTATGTTACGGGGCCCAACACACAGTGTTTAACATTACAGCATATGGTTTTATATGACTTCCTATCTGTCTTCTTAGACCTCAGTTAGATACACGATGTCGTCATACCCCCAGCATATAGAGTTTTTTTTTCATTTCCTTGGAATAACAATATTTTTTTGGTGTTATTCTCTCTGATTCTGCAGATCTCAGTCAAAGGCACCCCATTGTCACACTCCCCATGAACAGAGCTCCACCAGGGAGCATCACATCCACCCTCCCCCATGGGACCTCCATTGCTCACCTTTATGCCCTATTACAGTGCTCTCAATTTAAATAATCATCATAGTAAATCACTTTCAACGTTTGTCACAAATATTGATGTAGTATCATTCTCTCTGATTCCCCAGATCTCATTCAGACTCACCCCATCACACTCCCCACCAACAGAGCTCCACCAGGGAGCATTGCATCCACCCTCCCCCAGGGGACCTCCATAGCAGAAAAACACAGAGCTCACCTTTATGCCCTATTACAGTGCTCCCAGTTTAAATAATTCCAAAATCATTATAGTAAATCATTTCCATCGTATTTAGGGCATAGAGTTTTTACATTACCTTGGAATAAACAATATGCCTTTTTTTTGTTTGTGTCATCCTTACTGTCTCCCCAGATCTCAGTCAGAGGCACCCCATCACACTCCCCATGAACAGAGCTCCACCAGGGAGCATCGCATCCACCCTCCCTCAGGGGACCTCCATAGCAGGAAACACAGTGCTCACCTTTGTGCCCTATTACAGTACTCTCAATTTAAAAAATCATTATAGTAAATCACTTACATCGTTTGTCACAAATGTTGATGTTGTATCATTCTCTCTGTCCCCTCCAGATCTCAGTCAGAGACACCCCATCACACTCCCCACCAACAGAGCTCCACCAGGGAGCGTCGCATCCACCCTCCCCCAGGGGACCTCCTTAGGAGGAGACATGGAGCTGACCTCCATTACTGGAGACAGCGTGGAGACGGAGAGCAAGGCGGAGACGCAGACGGGGAGGGAGGTCAACGGAGACACGTCGGTCAGTGTGACCATTACGGTGTCCGTGGAGGACGATAGCGGACTGGTCAAGACGATGGACTTAGTGGAGGATGATGAAGGGAAACAAGAAACAGGTATATCTAGTGAAAAATTATTGCTCTCAGCGTACTATTGGAATTCTCTTATCTTGCCTCGTTTATCCAGGTCGCTCAGTTATTGAAATACATTCTCTCTGTGATTTTGCCTATTCTACTCATAATAAATGCTGCAAATTTTAAAATATGATTAGGAATTACAAAAAAACATTGTTAGCAAACATTCACAGGAAGTTATCAGATAGCTAAAAAGCCATTTCGTGGAATGAATTAAAAATCAGCGTTGAGAACGAACCAATAAAGCTGAATTTCTTGCTGAAGTAAGTGATTCCCATGGTTAGGATTTTACCTGCAAAAGTAATAGTCAGCAGTGAAACAGGATTAATAGCTGATATTATTTTAAGAAATTTCTTCTAATTGACTTTTCTTTTCATTTTGTTTTCTTTCAGAAACTGGAAATGATAAAGTTGATGTTACTGCAAACGAAGTAGCAGAGCAACAGAAGGTGAGTATAAATGATGAACAATACTGGTTATTTTGTGGTTTTGCTTTTTTTAGCCAATTTATGGGGAATCTGAAGAACTGAATGCAAAAATCTATTTGATTTTGCTCAATCAGGTCCTATATATTGTTTTTTCTGTTTCCTATGGGCCCCCATATTTTCATTCTGCATTTTGTGTTAAATCTTATTTTCAAGGGGTTTGGCACCTCCATCAGGTTTTCCACATTCATGGAAAATTTGTAATCATGGAAGGTCTGGGAAAAGTCATAGAATTAGACAAATTTGTGACAAATGGAATTTCATTTATATTTTGACTATGGCGGCTTTCTAGTTATCATGTCGCGCAAATCTTGTATTCTGTGGTTGTGAGGGAAGGTGGGGGCCACCATAACTTTTGTAATTTTGAAAATCATTTGCAAAAGGAAGTCATGGAAAGCAGAAATATTATCATGGAAAAGTCATGGAATTCTGTTCTCAAATTTCTTTGGGATCCTTGCTTCATCCATTTCATAAACAACCGCTTAAATCCCATTTTCTCTCTATTTCTACTCCTCTCTCTACTTGTTTATTACACTATTTTTTTTCAATTCATCTCTCGCTCTCTCCTGCCATAACCTATTGCTTCCCTCTCTCTAATGCTTCTTCAGTGATTTGACTCTTTTTCACATTTTTCCCAATTCATTCTCATCTCTTCTGCCACAGCCTATTTCTATCATTAATAATGATAATAATAATAAAAATAATATTTAGTATTTATATAGCGCTAAAAACAGAGAGTATTATAGCGCTTTACAATTTAAGAGAACAAAAGATGAAAACAGTTTTATTACTGTGGGAAAAGGTAAGTCTTAAGATGTTTTTTAAACGTACCTGAAATTGAGATTGCCCGTATTGCAAGAGGAATACTGTTCCAGAGTTTTGGAGCAGCTACTGAAAAGCGCTTTTCAGCTGTTTTGAGTCTACACTTTGGTATGACAAGTTTAAGCGTGTCTGATGAAGAGCGGAGGTTTCGAGAGGGTGTATATCGTTCAATAGTATTAGAGAGGTATCGTGGTGACATATCATTCAGTACTTTGAAGATATATAAGCATGCTTTAAAAAATATGCGTTGCTGTACAGGTAGCCAGTGGAGTTCAGAGAGTAAGGATGTAGTGTGGGATCGAGCTCCGTGGCTAAAAACCAGTCTGGCAGCTCGATTTTTAACAAACTGCAATTTCTGCCTATCTTTGGCACGTAAAATGGTGTAGAGGCTATTGCAGTAATCTAACCTAGAAATGATCAGAGCACGAACAGCATGATCCCCTTCCTCACTCCCTCACTCCCTCTCTCTGTCTCTCCATACAATGATTTATATCCATTTCTCATTTCTCTCTCTCCTATCTCAGGTATCTCAAGCCAAGAAGCAAGCTGAGTTAGACCAACTTCTTGAAGAACATCACCAGCTAGTATCCCAGATTGAGGAACTAGAAAAAATAACTGAGGACAATGGGGAGCCTGGAGACAATGAAGAGCCTGGAGACAATAAGGAGCCTGGAGACAATAAGGAGCCTGGAGACAATGAAGATGAAAATGAGAAAGTGGAACAATAATCTACTCAATTTGCAATGCTTATTTCCCAGTTTTTATACACATCCCTTTACATACTTATCATGTGAATTCAGTACAAATCTATTGGTTCTATTAAGTACCTCGAGAAGCATATGCCAAAAACCCAGAGACTGAAGTAAAAAAAGAATACTGCCATCTAGAGGTTGGACACTTATAGTCGCAGCTATGTTTAAATGCCATCATAATGATTTTCATGTAAATATGATAGATATATTATTGATAACATGTAAAGCTTGTGTGTATGTTTTATCTGGTTGTCATAAAGTGTCAATACTTTTGTATCTTTACAACCATGGATAATGTTTAGAATTGAAAAAAAAAGTGATCTCTCTGCTTCTCTCTCTCTCTCTCCCTCTCTGTCTTTCTCTTTCTCTCTCACTTCCTTGTCACTTTTATCATTATCCACTTCAATTATTTCATTCTGTCTATATTTTTTCATTTACTATTATTTACTATTATATTATATTCTTTTTATTAACGGTACCAGATCAATATGTAGGCTTATTAACCTATTATGATACGTCATGTTTTCAATAAAAATGACTGGTTTTAGATTCATTTGTTTTTCTCATTTTAGGTTTAACTGAAATATTATAGACCGTCCATTTAATGACTTATATCAGGAAGTATTCTTTTCAACAAAACACCTTGGCATATAGCTTAAAAATCATAACGTGCAAATGCACTTATCAATGAATAAAATAGACAGATACTTGTAATGATGAACAAAACAATTTTCATTTTCACAACTTGGAGATGAAGGTTAAAAAAAGCATTAATTATTCTTTAAAAGTTTGCTTCAGTGAATCCATCTCAGTATTAAAATGGTTAAAAGAAATTCTTTGTTATTTCTGAAGACATATTTCATAATTACTATATTGTACTGGTAAAAGAAAATACTTTTATATTATGAATTTGATGTTATTGTGCCAAATTGTGACTAATCATTGAAGTAATTGTTTGATTCCTAATTGTTTCAAGGAAAAACAAATTAATCAATCATGTTGTTAGTCTCCAGAAAGTCTTCGCGACAGTCAGCCAAAGAAATTTCTATTTTCTATCTCTTACAAGAGTATATTTTTTACTTTTCACTGCTATTTCAATCATCATAAATTTTTTTATCAAAATTGGCAACAATCAAATTTATCCATAGCCACATAATTTTGATCGAATGCGATGCTACGACATTGAATTTTAGCTATCAGCAAAAGTTTCCCCCATGAAATTAAAAAATAAGATATGTGGTTTGGTTTTTAACAATTAAATGTGTTGCTCATTGAAGATTTTGAAATATTTTTGTGTTAATTTTCATTGTACAATTTTCCTAATGCATACAAGAAAAGAGTATTAACGTCATAATGTTATCAGATTATGCTGATATCTATCTTTATCAGCTAATGTAGCAGTTTTATTTTTTAGAGCACTGAATCAAGATTTATTGAATCAAACCATAAGAAGTGGTTATTTGTACTGATAGGGTTAAGGTCAAATTGCTAACATTTGAATTATATTTAAGAAACCCATAGTAATCCTCGTGCAAAGATGTCATTGTTGGATTTGTGGCTAGGTAAAATTATACTCTTTTCCCTTATGGCAGATATCTCTTTATTATTGGCAAGATGGAAAATTGGTAAGCTATCAAGATAATAATGTGTGTGAAATATACTGCAAATTATTTTCTATTATGAATTTTCATTGTGTCATTGACTTTAATTTATTACAACTCTAGATTCTTGATAGTTTCTATATTATCCCTTTATATCTTGCTAACAATGTTTGGTGAAATTAGTTGCTCTGCTTCTAGTTTGCTGCTTATTTTTGTTAAAGTGAGTTTAATATAGCAGTGCATTGTGTATGTACCCTCTTAAATTGTTCCATAGAATCTATATGAAATATCAAGTATTTTATTATGATATAGAATAATCTCTGATAAATACATTGTAGTTTGGGCTTTAGATTATGCATATGTATCTTAGAACAAATATTTTTGTGACTATGAATTGAATTGATAATGCATGAAATCATAATATTCTTATAGTACTACAATATTATGTATATAATATATACGTGTCATGAATCATGAACTTCCATTTTTATATTTTGTATTCATGATGGTGGTACTTTTGCATTTTAGATCTGAGCGATGATTGTACGAGTCTATTTTCAGGGATATTGCGTCAAATTTGCAATTAAAGCAATTGGCAATTCATCTGAATCGGCCACTCAAAATCAGTGTTCCATCCATGAATTGTGAGAGTACTGATCTTGAGCCAATTAGAATGTTCCTTTTATTTGTAATTTATTTCCATTTGAGTTGCAATTTACTATTCTTGCAACACTACCTTAGGATTTTTTAGGTTTCATGTGGTAAATGTATTGTGACATATTGTTTTAATTGTTTAGTAATTGTTTAGATTTACTTTTAAAAGGGTACTATGTTAGTCTCACCAAAGTTGATGAATCAATGTAATGTTTCAGCAGAATATTCTTATCATTTAGTGTGGTCAAGGTTGAAGCATTGTGGGCAATCACTGTCTCAAAATAGATTTGATCTTTTTAAAGTCCATGAAAATGGTGTGTTGTAATGTAATGAATGGGAGATTCAATGTTTCCTTCTTTAAATTAATGTGTCAAGTCAAACTAATGC
>BQKZ01003829.1:16783-36559 GCA_036244855.1 Temnopleurus reevesii
CTTCCAATCAATGTTCACAGAAATAATATTTATATGTGTTACTTTGTTTGCATGATTCTAACACGTGGTAAGACATCCTGCTCATGTGCAAATTTCAAATCAAATCTCATCGATTGCACACACGGTCGAGATGAAAAGGTTAAATGATATCTGATTGTAAGATTGCTTTGTTAGCTTCTGTATTCTCAAGAGATTTTTGTTGATAATTGGTATTGTTTTAATTTACAAATCCATCCCAGAAGTCGTTTGGACTTTGGTTCCATTTGTGTGGGATCGAGTGTCCTAGTGACCTCTTCAATGGAATTTGATGACTGGGGTGCATGTGATTAAATTAAGAATGTTAATGGATAGTTTAAACCAACTTCTGACTTACTGCGTAGGGGTAAAGATTATTTTAATTTTGCATCTACAGAAGTAGCATAGCAACATCCTTAAAAATGAACTTATTAGTATTCGTCAATTCGTCAATGCAGAGATAATAGAAATTTGTCTTTGTTTGGGGGTTTTGTTTCTTACTTTTGTTTCTCCACAAGTGTTTTAATTTTAAAATTTTAGTCCACATGCTGTCCACACAACCACTGGTTATACAAATATCAACACATTTTTTTTCTTCAAACCACACAAAGCAAATTCAAACACTGACTCGCTCATCTTGTCTTCAAGATGGATGTAAAATTGCGCCACTGATGCCAGTTTCTGTTAATTTCCTTCATTTTGTGATGCTGATGGTGGTAATGATGATGATGATAATAATTATGGTGATGGTGGTGGTGGTGGTGGTGGTGGTGGTGGTGATGATGATGATTATGATGGTGGTGGTGGTAGTGATGAAAATGGTGATGATGGTGATGGTGGTTATGATGGTGATGCTGATGGTGATGGTGATGAGGATGATGATGCTGGTGATTGTGGTAGTATTAATAATGTTGATGATGATGATGAGGAGGATGATGATGATCATGGTGGTGGTGATAATGATAACTATCATTATCATTGTTATTGTTGTTTTTGTTATTATCATTATAACTATTGTCAGTATTATTATCATTATTATTGTTATAATTATTATTGTCATTGTTGTTGTTATTACTATCATCATCAATACAAAATTGATATCTTTCATAAATGTTTCTTTTCCATTATTACAATTTTTAAATATGTGAATGATATTGTCTGACACGATTTTGATTTTTTTTATCTGCTCTGGTGAGCATTTTACCTTACTTTTCTCCAAATCTCTTTCATTTCATCCTGATTAAAACTGTAACACAGGGGGCCTGTAACATAAAAGATGCAATAAAACTTACAATATATATTTATCGTAAGTCTATGGCAAAACATGTACCATAGAGATACGATTGATTGCAAAATCTATCGCATCTCTTTTATGTTACAGACCCATGGTTCGACCATATTCACTTCAATATATTCTTGTAAAAATCCCAATTGTATAATTCAATTCTTGAAGTAGCTGTTTTGTTTGGATTATTGACTTTGCTCTCCAGCAGTACTCCGTTGGATTGATTTATTTGTCTTAAGAGTCCATAAAGTACCATCAAAGCTTCTCTTTGGGTTGACTTATCTCTACACTTTATAGGCAATGATTAACCATTTTCGGTTAAGTGGTTGATCTAATCAAGAACTACTAACGTGCTGGGGTATATACTCAGAAAAGACAGACTTAATCATGTTAAAGGATTCGGGAGATTAAAACGGTATTTGTTTGCCCTTTGCATTTGTAGAAACGTGTGTAATATTATTCAAAGGTTGTGGGGCATTATTTTGCTTGAGCAGTATACTGCATTTCTATACATTTATATTGCATCAATACTATATTCATGCTCTCATATAACATGTGTTTTGCCAAACAAAACAATAAAAACTGACTTTAAAATTGAATTTGCTAAAAACCTGATCTGCTTTGAGCGGTCAAGTCGCACCTGTAAATAATGTACATGAATTCATCACACCGAGGGCCTGTTACATAAAGAGATACGATTACATTTGCAATTAATCGTATCTCTTTAATACATATTTTCCATAGACTTACGATTAATATTTATCGTGAATTTATTTGCATCTTTTATGTTACAGCCCTACCATTTGTTCAAAACAATTAAAGGAATGATACAACTCTATCATTATCACCCAGATTATGTCCTTCCGTATTAAAGCCCCATACACATATACTTCAAAGTCAAAGAAAAGGACCAGTATATTCAATAAATTGTATTTATTCAACAATAGCACCGTTTCTTCATAAGGTGTTGGCTAAAATAGAAAATAGAAGATGACTAAATGATTTATTGTGTAAAATATAATTTGCAACACTTCTTAGGTCATCATTTTTTCTAGATTTTCATAATTATCATCATAAAATACTGAATACTTTCTATAGATAAATACGTGTAACATACATTTGGATCATTGCGTATTTAACTACTAATATGATCTTCTATCTATCGAACAAGAAAAATGATTTAACTGATATTAATATGATTGCTTCAGGCTTTTCATATATTCCCTAAACCATATAATAATGAAATTATATTATTGGAACAAAATTCCCATAAATATATTGAAATACATTTCAATAGAAAAACCCTTCCAAATCAAATCATTATCGTCTAGTATAATTTTGACAGTTTGTATGCTATACTGACATATGATATTTGTTTTTATGACGTATTGCATCGCATGATTCCAAGTGAAAAATCACACAGATTTTCAAAATTCTGATACCCTTTTATCCAGCGATGTAAATATTCTTGATATAACGCTTCTGCATTCTATAACGACTTGTCAACAATACTGGGTAAAGCTTCGACCCTTTTGGATACTTAGCAGTTCATTTCTTTGTTCAAAGTAAAAACTTAGTCTTTAACACGATATTAACTATTTCCGAAAAGTTAACTGGGCCACAGACAATAGAACCGTACGCCGTGTATTCAACTGTGCGAACACAACATTCGCAAGCCGGTTCTGATTTGAATAGCATTACAAAGAAACATTCAATTTGCGTTCGACTTAATTTTTCGAAAATCGTTTATATTGTGTTCTTTGTGCTCAAATTTACAAAATATATTTTATGTATTTTTTTATCGATATCATTATTTGGCCGTGTAACAAAACGAAACATAAATTAGACATGATGAAAACTGTTAGACATCAGGCGTTTTTGGTTTGATATGACGCAAATTGTTTAAATGAAACATAAACAAAAATTTCAAAAGCTCGGAAAATGCAATCGCAATCGCGATTAAACCCTGTGATACTAAGGCATCATCAATTAGGATTTGTTTTATCACTTTATTTCATGAACTTTCAAGGTCTTCTCTTAAAGATCAGATTAACAATTTACAATATGCTACGTATTGAGTAATATGGTATTATTGTTAGGCAATCCTATTAGCATGATTGGACAACTCTTCTCTTCACCATGTTGTAATATTTTAGATACCATCTTTCACAGATTCAGTTTGTTGCCTCCGACATGTATCTCAAGTTCAAAGTTTGTTCTTTTTCCTCGAAATAAGAAAGTGTAGCATCAACATCTACGTCATTTTTTTAACATCTATCCAATAAGCTTTTGTCTATTTGGAATTTCAATGAGAAAAAATTGTAAGACTATACTAATCATCCAAAAAGATAGAATGAAATACCGTATTACAAATTTGGGAAAAATTATTTCCAGTTGATTTTGGTCACAATCTAAGCAAATAATAATCAATGATCAAAACCTCCAGAATCACATTTTGGAAGACATCATAAAAGTCATGTTGTGGCAGACCAGCATCTTTTTATACAATAAGGTAGGTATCCACGGATTCCGTGCTTCTCCCCGATATAAAAAGTTTTCGGGTGGACATATTTGGCGCCAATCACAAGGATATGGTCCCGAATAAGCGCTCTTCTTCAAATAGAGACTAGAAACTTTAACGCCATCTTAATAGACATCATCCTCCTACCCAAAGCTCGAGATTCAAAAGACATCTGTCGATTCCACAGACCTCTAAAGATCCCTAAGACCTCTGAAATTTTTGAAGACCTCTTAAGATTCCACAGACCTCTAAAGATTCCAAAGACTTCTGAAGATTCCAAAAACCTCTGGTGATTCGAGCATCGAGATTCGAACAAAAGTTTGTGTCCTTGCCGAGTGCTTCACCCTAAACGATCGTTTCTTTGGCCATCTTCTGTTGGGTGATGAAAGGCTCCGCTTCCTCGTATGAAGGGGGTACCTCGGAGGTGGGTGTGGTCGGGAAATGGCCGTTGGTTTTTACTTTTGTGCTTCCGTTCCTGATTGAGGGCTCGTACTCATACTTGTCGTACCTGTGAAAAAAGTGAACAAAATGGTTACTTTTTTCCCCCAGACTACTCACTGATTATTCCATATTGTTTACCCTTTTACTGTCGTTTCAGAGACACAACATGCATCCTCCCATAATTCAACTGCCATTTTATCATTTTCGTATAATAGTAAACATAATATTTTATATCAATCATTATCAATATTTGGGCTGTTGTGATTTTACGCCAACAAAGTAATGCATGGTTTTGTCATTTATAACATCACAATTGCAGAAGGTCGTTACCCTGTTGGCAATTTAATGTTTAGCCCCAAATTTCCCCCCAATTTGGCTGGAAACAACCCGTAATGGTAATAGCCAGCAAAGGTTTAGCTTCACATATAAATTCAACAGCAAAAAAAGTGATTGAAGTGACATTTATCGTTCTTATAGTAGATGAAATCCACACTAAGTGTTCCAGGGATAATTTAAAAAAATGGAATACCGGTAAAAAAAAAAAAAAAAAAAAAAATTTGGTTTATTCCAGAGCTTGGTACTTTCTGTATTAATATCATCATGAATTATGTCAATTCATGGATGGTGTTAAGTCAAAATCAGAGACGAACGATAAGAGACCTAGATTTTCGCAAGGGAAAAACAAAAATGAAACTCATGGATCCATTAAGAAGCTACACTGAATTCTTCTTCACAGTTAAATAGGAAGTAAAAATCGTAAATAAATCTGAACGGTATTCAATGGATTAATGAAATTGAAAGAAAAAGTGTTATGAATACGGCAAGTGTAAAGAGAAATGTTAATGAAATCGTCAGGATTAGATTGCATTGAAGATTGTTTATTCGTGAATGAAAATGTGAAATCATTAACTCCTTAGCTGCATTGAACGGAACGAAACCTGAATCCTTTGCCAACATATTTATATAACTTGAAAAGAAATGATTGCTTTTGTAATTTAAGTTAGGATTTTTTTTCTTTAATTCACGTTTTTTCAATTGTGTTTTTTTATTTTTTGTTTACGTAATAATCCGATTGTGACGTAACGCAAGTACATAGCTATTTCGTCGAAAATCTTTCTAACTATGTTTAAGGCTCTCTTCATAGAACAAATAAAAGAATTAAACCGAAAGAATGCTAATGAAATGGCTAACGATCATGATCAGATTGCAGGGGAAGATGGTTCATTCATATTAGCAAATATGAAGTCATCACGTTCTTAGCTAGCCTATACTTCAACGAAAGCAATTCCATTAGAGACCGACAGATATGTACTAACCCTACATAACGAGATTTGAATACATATGTGACTCGATCCAGCAAAATGAAAATATCATTATAAGATATTGGTTCTTCAAGTTGAAAAATAAATGTGTTCATTCTTTTTGTTAATATTAGGCTAAAATAAAATAAAAGAATATTCAAATGAAAGAATTGTTAAATATATAGTTCTGTTAAATCATTTGAGATTTGTTCTTAAATTTTGCATCAAAGTGGGTTTGGGGTTTTGGTAAATCACGGTGGTGTTATAAAAAGTTAAGAAAAAGCTTGAGAACGACTGGTTTAATTTCTTGCGCCGGTTAAGTGAGAAATTTGTTAAATATAGCCCCAATATATTGCATTTCAATATTCTTAGATTTTTAAACTTAAAGTTAAACAGTGTTTCACTAACAAAACTTAGAAAACACTTATGAATGGCTGTTGGTCATCCATTGCGTTATCTACCGTAATTGAGGAACTGGGTGAAACGCTTGATGTGTTTCATCCGTTCTTATATTAATTTTCAAGACTTGGTGAATCATCACAAGCTAAAAAAAGACCCTTACGAAGAAAAATTTGATCGTTTCTTCCATTGTTTAATTGATAAACTTGGTAGTAAACACACAAACAAACAAAATCTTAATTTGATGATTATTCCTAACTTTAAGAAACACTTGGTTTAGAATACTCAGGGGTTTAGGAGACCCTTTAGGTGGCAGAAAGGGAGCGCAAAATGAACTAGAAAAGGTAAATCGGTGGGGGTCGTAAAGTTGCGTGAAGACATTTTCTCCCTTTTTTGCTTATCAGCTCCTTTTGGGATCGCACAATATAAATCAGAGGATGGCAAATACCAGTAATTTGTTGCCCCCATCCCACCCCTTTAGTGTCAAATCCTTGATACACCAGAGAACTCTGTCAATATTATTTTCCTCAAATTCTCACCTGTCATCCAGTTCTTTAATCTCCTCCGCCTTCTTATTCCTCTCCGCTCCTCTCTTCCTATTGATGGGTACAGATATGCATATCATGATGAGTCCGATCGTGATGGAGGAGATGGCGACAAAGATGGGCATCCTAGCCATCAGGTCCGCCTCGGGTTGAGGGTAGGAGAGTTTGATCATAGAGATGGCGATCAGGTTGTTCTGCACACCTGTTTCGACCATGATGGTGAGGGCAGACTCCATTGGAAAGCGGGCAATGAATCTATAACAAAGAGCAAAAAATAGATAGATAGCGCGATATATGGTAAAGAAAATGAAAGCAAGAAGAGCTTGGTCATAGAGATGGCGATCAGGTTGTTCTGTACACCTGTTTCGACCATGATGGTGAGGGCGGACTCCATTGGGAACCGAGCAATGAATCTAAACAATAACAAAATAATAGAGAAATTAGATTACTAAGAATGAATAAATCTATATGAGCTTTATCTATTTTGGTGATATAACATTTGAAAGTTTACACCTCCTCAATCGGTGTTTCACCAAAATATATCGTGTTACTTGGTTCATATTTTATGTAATATTTGGTGGCAGCATCTCATAAGACTCTGTTCTTTCTAGCTTGTACATGAAATTTGTTTTTACTTTTGAATGAAATAAATATGAATTGAATTGAATTGAATTATTGCGCGCGATTCGCGTAAGATTGTCAATCATCCAACATAAGACGTGCTAACAGTCGTTCGTAAAATCATTCTCAAAATGGTTCGTAACGTGATAAAACACTGCCAATGTTTTTTTAACCCCTGCCTCGACCATCGTGAGAGCAGACTCATTGGGAACAAGGAAATTAATCTAGAATAAGACGACTTACTATATAATTAATTAAATGCTTGAATAAGCAAATAGGTAATGGATAATACCACTACACACAAAAAACAAGAACTCACAGATTTGAGTAATATGACACTATAATGACACACAATTGAGTATTTTTCATAAATATACTCACCAGCGTGGCATTATAGTGTCAATTTTGCGATTTTACTCAGATCCATGAGTTCTAGTTTTGTGTGTGTATACTGTTCTTCTGATTTGTGGTAATATCATGATTTCATCAGGGGTGTGAGCATCATCTTACCACCTTCAGATTAAAAACCCATTTTTAATAAATTGGCATCTATGATAAATACGAAGCAATATCAAGAAGAATGTGAACATCTCTTACTTCGATACACAGAACCCAGTAATATATCCACAGGTTGGTAGGAGGAACGCTCCCATCAGGACCTGCCATTCAGAACTGAAGATGTAGAGATTGGAGTAGATTCCAATGATGAGAGTCGTAGTGACCATGGTCAGAGACAGGACATTGAGAGACTTGATGGCATAGTAGGCCACCTTAGGCAGTTTGTAGTGGATAAGCATCCCGATGAGGACGGGGACGGTCAGCATCATGATTTGGATCATGATGTTCGCGAACGGGATGTTGACTCCGCCACCGTCGCCGGACCCGGCGAGGAAGTGGCGAGCGTAGATGAGCATGTTGATGGGAAGCATGGCGACGGCGAGGCAGGTGGAGGTGAAGGTCATGGTGACACTGAGGATGAGGTCCGCATCGAGGAGGAGGGTGATCATGTTGCTGACCCCTCCACCGGGGCAGGACCCGACCGTGACGAGTCCAACGGCCGTGATGCCGCTCAGCTTCAGGATCTTGGAGATGCAGAAGGCGTAGAAGGGCTGGCAGATAAACTGGCAGACAGGACCGACCAGGATCTGGAAGGGTTTCTTGAGCTTGTCGCGGATGACCATGAAATCCATCTTACATCCCATCCCGGCCGTGGTGATCAGGATGAGCGGGAGGAGAAGGAAGTCGAAAATGACGTCGATCAGACGGGGAACGCGTTTCGTTTTGACGACATATGTCATCGGCGTTTCGAAGACATCCTCACCATCCGTAGTGTCCACATGCACGATGAGTTTAGAGACGCCCAGTGTGTTGCCTGTGAGGATGACCGTGAGGGTTCCGTTATGAGATGGATCATTAGGGTCAAAGACTACACTCCCATCGCCGAAGATCTTGAAGGTCTTTTCATCCTGGCTGTCGAACTCAACAATGACTGGTTCATAAAGGCCGGTGAAATTGAACTCAATCGTGGCATTGTGTCCTTCGAATAGATATATCACCTCTTCGTTGATGTTCATGGTAATATTCTCTGCTTCTTGATGGTCCATTTCATGATGGTCTTTGTCATGATGGTCTGTGTCATTATGGTCCAGGATGTGAATGTTCTCTTTAGTTACAACATCATCAGTATGCAGATGATCCAAAATAGTAGTCATTGGCGATGGCGTCGTCATATTATTTTTCTTGTTCTTCTTCTTTTTGTTCTTCTTCTTCTTCTTGGGCTTCTTTGTAGTGGTGGTAGTTTGTTCGGTCGCATCCAATGGAACCAGAGGCGACGGCGTCAATGCTGCGAGGTCGCTAGCCTGTCTCTTGACGAACTCTCTGATATTGGCGATCCAGGAGTTACCGTCGGGTGCTGAGAGGGGTGCTGAGAAGGGGTCCGAGAGAGGTGAATCCACAGCTTGTGAGCTTACGGATGTTAGCATGCTGAGGCAGCAACCAATAGCCAGCACCAGAGAAGCCATCACTACTGAGCGTTGGAGCGACATGATGACGTGTTCACTGGGTGACGAGAAGGTGAAATTCGATAAAATGCTTGCCTGCAGAGAAACATAAAGGAGAAAATGGCGAATTAACAATTTTCTTCGTACGAAATTCAAAAAGTAATGCCATAACATTATGAAATTATAAAATGTAAACCTGGACTTAATGAATTGTCTTGCTATACAGGTTATTTTTCGTCCAGAACTTTCCCCTGTGGTAGTATTGCCTGTATTGGATCAGATATTTCGTTTTTGGTATAGTTTTTTCATTGTAAAAAATATAGCATGAAGCAAATATCGTTTTCTTCAGATTATGCTGATTTAATCGTTACTTTTTCCATCACGTGTATTGATTTTGTCGAATATGAATGTTTCTCGGCGACTCGACGTACAAGATACGTTACTCATTAGGTACTTTTTGTTGTCTGCTTTGAAAATAATGTCATAAAATGTCCTACATTGAATTAATTATTTGAAAACAAGGGTTACTGTGTCAATCTAAACATATCGGTATTTCTAGCTATACAAATCTGTAGAAGATAAATATATTCTTAAAATAAATCAAAGAAATTCCAAAAGAAGGTGCCATTATCTGGATCTAAATATTTGATTGTATCCCCAACCAAGTGTATCTTAATTCAAAGTTTGCTTTGAATGATTAGCATGTTACTGGGTAAGATGTGAGCTTCTGGTTGATTTAAAATCCCCTTATCTGTGCTTTTTGCAGGGTAAGGGTCACATGCAAATAATTTGGATTGACTCAAGTTTAAATCTGTCCATGGAAATTGAGTCACAAAATATGCCTCGACCTCGTTCTGCATAGGAGCCCCGTATGATCGGACAAGGCGCCATTTTATAACCGAGCGAGTCCACACCATTGAAATTGCGGGTTCGAAACCCCTGAGCACTCCCAATAGTACAAAATTACACAATTTGGCCCGTATTCTGATATAAGGTTTAAATAAAACTCGAGTCTAAATCTATGGTTTAAGTATGGGTAGCCCAAAGTGCCAAAAAATTATTAAAACCGTATATTTCTTATGTTAACTGCTCTCTTTTCCCATGCTCTAAAAATATGGAAAACCATGTAAGTTTTTATTCCAAGACAGTTTTTAATACTATAAGTGCCAAATGTGCTGTTAAACTAACACAAACTGTTATAAATTAAAACCTCTTTTGGCTTCCCATACTTAAACTACAGATTTAAAATCTAGTTTAAATTAAACCTGACATCAAAATACGGGACATTCTCCGCATTGCTTAAATTTTACATTTTTGTCGGACATTGGACGCCTAATTTTCGTAAAAAGATCCTTCATGAAAAGTTTGACCGTTCAAATAAAATATGCTCCCAATTTGTTGTATGTGTAATGGTGCACATTCATTCTAGCGTACATTCAAAATAAGCATCTATACCGTATTTCATCTTGTCACATTGTTTTGTTACTTTGGTTTTGTCTTCATTTTTTACTTGACATATGAATCAAATCGAGAAAAAAATCTAAGATGTAATATAGAATGTTAGTACTTTTTATAGCCCTTTTTCATGATACTTCATGTAAAAATAATAAATAACTCGCTCAGAACTGTTTCGGTATCGCAAAAGCCTATCCAATTTTGAGCAACACAATCATTACTCCCACAAAGTTGTTGGTTGAGATCTATTCAGTTTAATAGTTTGACCGACATGTTTTGGTAAACTTTTGTCCAAATACCATATTCTAAGAGCATATCTAAAAAGACTTGCCGCTATAAAAGAGACACATTTGGCTGAAACCAAATTGAACTTTTCATGTTTGTTAAACGAAGTGGCAAATACATTTTAGTCAAATTTCGTGGTAATTACGTAATACGAGACTTTGTAAAAGCGTGTTATTTTACCTAACAGACACGGAGCGGTTCAAACTCAAACGAATTCTACTAATGTTTATGGAACATTAGGACTATTTGTCTTTTTGGTTGATGTTCAGATAAGAAGAACATAAAATTGCTTTTAATGGCTTGGTATCTTGAACCTTACAAGTTTTGTCCACTCTCCCGATCCCGGGCAAAATATACGTCATTGGGGTCAAATAATAAAATAAAACTGCGCAAATCAAGCCAAAGAACATTTAAACTCACCAACCAAAAAAGCGTTTGCGAATGTATGACCATTCTGTCCCATAAAACGTGAAACTTTTTATTCTGATGAGCGTTCATAACACTTGACCGAAAATGGGGGTTGATGAACTGTTTATTATGTGTATACTGTAGTCAAACAAATGTCTAGCCAAATTTATAATTGATCGTAAGTTGTGCATTAATGTAATATAATTTCGAAATCATTCAACGGAAAACACACTTTTGGTATAGTTTTCACTAAATCAAAATTCTGTTGAGCAACATACCATGTTAAATATTGCTTAAAAAATATATAAAATGCATCATTATGGCTGAAATATTTGAAATTTGTATATATGCATTGATTTTAACGTGCATGGACTAACTGAAAACAGCCTTTTGGATGACTGTGAAGGAAGAAAATTAATGAATGATTTGATTAACATGAATTACTTGGGATTGCTCGTTCGTCTCTCTATTTCCTGTGCCGAACTCAGAAATTCTTGCCGATAAGTAAATTCTGTTAAATTTTTTTCTGCTCAGCATGTTGAAGAAATATTATTTTTTGGTATACTCTTCTTTTGGAATATTGGGAAAGCATTTATACAACACTGGACAAGGTTATTATGTCCGCACAACTATTTGTTAGAAATTCATTATGGCCAACTTACGGTGGATTTTGGGCAATTTCACCGTAAATTGGAACAGGAACAAAAGATACTTGTGAAAGTTCATAAAGGAATTAACACGATATAAACTATTTCCGAAAAGTTAAGTGGGCCACAGACAATAGAACCGTATGCTGTGCATTCAACTGTGTGGACACAACAATGGCAAGCTGGTTCCGATTTGAATAGCATTACAAAGGACCATTGAATTTACGTTCGACTTAATTTTTCGAAAACAGTTTATATCGTGTTTGACCATATTACGATTTATATTCCGACACAATTTAGCATGGTTGAACACATAAGATTAATATCAATAAACATTAGATTAAAGTGTACATTATTTTGGGTAAATACACATTGTCTTATGAACAAAGTTGATTAGTTAATAATTTATAAATCGACTTATTTTCAACTTTAATGGTATGTTCACTATTGGAGCAAAATGTAAAGAGTAAATGTTGAATAAACTCTCTCATCAATTCGCACTAATCATTCTTTATTCATTTATACACACTTAGGAATAAAGATGTAACATGTAAATTTGAAAACAAATTCAAAATTGGGAGCACAATTGTGGGTGTGATATTGCACCTTTTGGCGAAAATCGCACCACAAAAGGTATGATTTTCCATTCTGCAGAGTGCTCCAGATGATTCGAACCCGCGCATTTGAGGATGTGGGATTGATTAGCTTTAGCTTATTTGATTGTGCCACATGTATATGCATGCATACTAGATGGTGAATTATAAGGATATCAAACATTAACTCCATATAACACAGTGTGCACTATATAGAGATTGTCGAAAAAAAGTACAATATTGCACATTTTTCAATAGTTTGCTTCTTGTATGCACTTTTTCTTCCTATTTTTTGCTAAGCGTGTATATCAAAAGGGTACAATAATGCAATTTTCGACTTCTGCCACAATTTGCACCTTTTCACAAAGTTTTGCACCCTTTCCCCTTACAATTGTAAAAAAAAATAAGTAGATAAATAAAAAATAAAAAAGAAAAGAAAACTGTTAACGATGTTTACGTCCATTGGAAGGCTTTAGAAATCAGTAGTTTGCTTCTTGTATGTACTTGTTTTCCTTTTCTTTTTCTTTTTTTGCTGAGCGTATATATCAAAAGGGTGCAATAATGCAATTTTCGACTTCTGCCACAGATTGCACCTTTTTCACAAAGTTTTGCACACTTTCCCCCATAAAATTACATAAAAAGGGATAAAACTGTTAACAGTGTTTACGTCCATTGGAAGGCTTTAGAAATCAACCTGTAGAATAGGGTCCATTATGAAGCAGGTGCATATTAATTTTACTTAATTGGTTATGAGGAATATTCAATTGTGTAAAAAGTGACTGAGGTTATGAATAGGTTGTCAGTTTCCTCCAATGTGACGTATAAGAATAATGTAATTATTTAGAATTAAAATTAAACAAAATAGGATTTACTTATTCATTTATCTATCTATCATATAATGTATTTATACCCATTTGTTCATTCATCTATTACATGTAATTGATTAATTTAATCACATACATCATACACATATAGTATGTGTTAAAAGTAATAAACATAAAAAGGCAGAGTGGTGTGTTGGTCTCGGCACACTGAAACCCAAACATCACACTCAACACAACATTTACAAGGCATTGCACAAAATACGAAGACACAAAATTAGAATAAAGAAAAATATTGTTACCTACCTACAGCTTCAAAAGCTATACTGCTGTTAAACCAACAGATCCAGCTGGTTTTTATGTAAACTTCCAGACTCCGAAATAGCTGAACCACAGGACTGCATGGATAAAAGTCCTTATGTGAGAGGACCTTTCTGGTTCCCACTTACTCGCTAACAATCCATCGGAGTGACGAAATACACGATTCGATTCGGCCTATAATCTCACCAATCGGTCTAAAATTCAAAGTTTAAAACTCATTCCTATACTTATCAATTAGCATAGGAGAGATAAGGATGTTCGCTGCAGCATCGACTCTTGAAGAAAAACACACATTGATAACTGTGGAAAAAAATTGGCAAAGGCCAACTTCGTGTGTCGCTTTGCGATGCGATAAGGATGAGAAAAGTCAAAATGTAAATAAGATATAGATTCTGGAATTAACAGGATGAATCGTTTAGGAATGAAGGATTGAAGAATTTGTTTTTATTTGATGTTGGATGACGATTCTGATATCTCAAAATTATTCATGCTATGATGATTTACTGAGTTATCATCAAAATTGTCTTTTGTGTAGAATAGATAAAAAGGTGACGCATATTTTCCAAATAAAATAATGAAACACAAAGCATGTTATTTACATTTTGGGAACAATTTGCGTATAAAGTTTGAAAATAGTGAATGAATCACGAGCCTCAGATTTTTGTTTACAGTTTCCTCTTTGTAACGGCGTAATATACAGATAAATTATAAACCTCTATACTCACTCTACAAACAATACATATAATTAAAATTATTAGAAAGCAGTTAGCTGATTTTTTAATTCTCGTAATCTTTTTTTTAACTGAGTTTGACTGTGTATCAGTCATTTCTGACTGGAAAGTAAATAAAATAAAAAAATTAAGTTTACCAGTACTCCCAGCTGACTATTCGTATAGTTATTTTTAACTAAATCTATTTTTTAAAGAGTGCATTCTAGTGCGTTTCTTTTATTATGTCCAGACATTTACATCGCAAAGTTTTCCCATTTTCTCTCTAGTGGCCTGTATAACATAAAACAGATACGACATATATTTCATGTTTTGCCATATAGACTAAGGATGTTATCGTAAGTTTAATTGCGTCCTTTATGTTACAGGCCCTAGAATTGGCAAAGTGGTTCATCTTCATGCCCAAATAAACGGCGCATTTATGATGTAAGCATGCAAAATGAACATTACTGGCAGCGATAAAAGGACAGAAAACAAGAGAAAATGCCACTTGAAAGTGAAAGCTTATTCTAAGCTATCGATCGAATGTTCTTGTACAATTCCTCCTCTGGAGCGTATCACACTCTGCCCCCTCCCAATTGTGTCGAANAAAAAGGTGACGCATATTTTCCAAATAAAATAATGAAACACAAAGCATGTTATTTACATTTTGGGAACAATTTGCGTATAAAGTTTGAAAATAGTTTAGACGGTACGGAAGAGGCAATAATATTGATTTTATAATGAATCACAAGACTCAGTTTTTTTTTCTACAGTTTCATCCTTGTAACAGCGTTCAGATCTTTTTAATCTTTTTTATTTTTTAGTTCTTAAAACCAAGTATTGTCGAAATGATTAGAAAGTAGTTAACTGAGACCCAACTGTAATTCTAATAGCATTTGACAATATCGTTGGGTTTCACTGAAACCCAATCATATTGGGCTCAAACACCGCTCCTGACTGGAAATTAGCATAATAATTAGTTCGCCCGTTGGCTCCATACTAAATACTCGTCTAGTTATTTTTAAGTAGATCGTCCTAAAAATGCATTTGAGTGCGTTTCTTTTATAATTTATAAACCATTTCCAAACAGTTCCTGTTGCATAGCAAAATTTTTTCCCATTTTCTCTCGAGGGACCTGGAACTTAAACAGATACGATCAATTGTAAATTGATCGTATCTCTATGTCTTGACATAGACTTACGATGAATATTAATACATCGTAAGTTTAATAGCGTCCTTGTCCTAGAACCAGCAAAGTGATTCATCTTCATGCTCATGTAAGCGGCGCATATAGGCCTACATGATGTAAGCATGCAGAACGAGGAGAAACATTATTGGAAAAGAAAAGGACAGAAAACAAGAGAAAATGCCACTTGAAAGTGAAAGCTTATTCTAAGCTATCGATCGAATGTTCTTGTACAATTCCTCCTCTGGAGCGTATCACACTCTGCCCCCTCCCAATTGTGTCGAAACCTCTTTAAAGGCGTATCAGAACCCCGGCCCCAATTTCAAAGACTGATTCTTAGATGAAAGAAAGAGCACCATCAACATCAGCTCGATCTTATATAGCCAGTGTATGTTTAGCTACAGTCCCATAGGCTTGCAGAGATAATTGCACCCCCCCCCCCCCCCCCTCCCGGTGTCATGGTCACTGTGATTATAATTACGCCCGGATACATGTCAGACGTTTTCGGTCATAGCTTAAGAGTGCCAAAGAGTGCCAAAGAGCGCCGAAGAGTAGCCTTTTGGCACTCTTTGGCACTCTTCGGCACTATTCGGCCTTTGGTATAGGACCCGACGTTTTTCGCCGATCAGACAAAAGATCAGGACAATAACAAATGACAGCAAAACAGTCAAGTGTCATATCTAATATACCTGGGTGTTCACAGTCGAACGCCTTATGGTAAGTTTGAATGGGGTATTATGAATGCGGAGTGACGAAAATAGTTCTGTTTTAAACTGAAGTAATAAAAACAACATAATTGAATGATATATTATTGTTTCATTTCTTACAATGATAAGCTACTTTTATTTGACTAAACCAAGTTGACACAACAATGAAAAATGAAAATGATGCAGTGGCTTCCAAGTGAAAATTAAGAAAGATCATCAAAAGGGGATTTTTATTCTCCAAGGAACAAAATAATACAATTATAAACCTTCTACTGGAAGGGGTAAGAAGTTTGAAATATAAATTATAACTTACAATACTTGAAACTTCCTTCCATTTCCAATAAGCACGATAATTATAATCTATTTCCGGAAGATTAATTCGAACTCCAATTCAGTATTCCTTTGTAATGATATTGAAATCGGAACCGGCTTGTTATTGTTGCAGGCGCGCACCGTGGGGGGCGCTCTGGGGGCGCTNAAAAAGGTGACGCATATTTTCCAAATAAAATAATGAAACACAAAGCATGTTATTTACATTTTGGGAACAATTTGCGTATAAAGTTTGAAAATAGTGAATGAATCACGAGCCTCAGATTTTTGTTTACAGTTTCCTCTTTGTAACGGCGTAATATACAGATAAATTATAAACCTCTATACTCACTCTACAAACAATACATATAATTAAAATTATTAGAAAGCAGTTAGCTGATTTTTTAATTCTCGTAATCTTTTTTTTAACTGAGTTTGACTGTGTATCAGTCATTTCTGACTGGAAAGTAAATAAAATAAAAAAATTAAGTTTACCAGTACTCCCAGCTGACTATTCGTATAGTTATTTTTAACTAAATCTATTTTTTAAAGAGTGCATTCTAGTGCGTTTCTTTTATTATGTCCAGACATTTACATCGCAAAGTTTTCCCATTTTCTCTCTAGTGGCCTGTATAACATAAAACAGATACGACATATATTTCATGTTTTGCCATATAGACTAAGGATGTTATCGTAAGTTTAATTGCGTCCTTTATGTTACAGGCCCTAGAATTGGCAAAGTGGTTCATCTTCATGCCCAAATAAACGGCGCATTTATGATGTAAGCATGCAAAATGAACATTACTGGCAGCGATAAAAGGACAGAAAACAAGAGAAAATGCCACTTGAAAGTGAAAGCTTATCCTAAGCTATCGATCGAATGTTCTTGGAACAATTCCTCCTGTGGAGCGTATCACAATCTGCCCCCTCCCCGTGTGTCGAGCCCTCTTTAAAGGCGTATCAGAACCCCGGCCCCAATTTCAAAGACTGATTCTTAGATGAAAGAAAGAGCACCATCAACATCAGCTCGATTTTATAGCCAGAGTGCCATATTTAGTATACCTGGGTGTAATTCACAGTCTGAACGCCTGGTAAGTGTGAATGGGGTATTATGAATGCAGAGTGACGAAAATATTTTTGTTTTAAACTGAAGTAATAAAAACAACAGAATTGAATTTCTAGAAAATTTAGAACGGTCATCAACTGGGATTTTTTTTTCTCCAAGGAACAAACAAACTTTAGATTATAAACCTTCGACTGGAAAGGGCAAGAAGTTTGAAATATAGATTATAACTTACAATACTTAAAACTTCATTCTATTTCCAATGAACACGATATAATCTATTTCCAAAAAATTCATTCAAACGCCAATTCAGTGTTCCTTTGTAATGATATTGAAATCGGAACCGGCTTGTTATTGTTGTGTCCGCACAGTTCAACACGCGGGGTACGGCTCTACTGTCAATGACAATATAGTTTATGTCGTGTTAATAGAACATGTATTATCTATATTTCATTTCTGGATTACTCTGGGTTAATCATAATCTTCATGATCCAAAGAGTTATAGAAAAAAGGTGCGAAACATGCATGCTTTGCAAGATTACACTTTTTTCAAAGGGTAAAATGTTATTAAACGAAAGAAAAAACACAACAGATGCCAGGACAGATCGCTTTATTTCAATCTCAAACTACGTGATGTATTATGGCTTTCTGCTCTCCCCTTTGTCGAGCGCGCAGTGACGGAATATTTGTTCGCCTGACAGAATGTGAATGGCATGCGGTGGTTGTTGCTAGGTTGGTCAAGCCATGATGCTTGAATGTCAGCCTGGCGGCGGCCACTGCATGCTGTCCACGTTTCTTCTTTTGAAGTGCAATTGTTTTTTGTCAGGTGGGCGGGTGTTTTATCGTTGTGCGTTTGGCGGGAGGGAGTGCATGGGGTTTGAGGGCATTGCGAAAGTGGTCTGTTGTATTTTACAAGAGTGACGTAATTTGACATGTTGAAATGTTTGTTCTGTTTTTATGATTGTTGAAAGGAAATGTTATGATTATGTAAAAGAAATGACGACAGAAAATAAGAATAAAGACACCTGATAAGGTTGAAAGAGAAAAAAAAATTCAATCTCGAACTTGAAACGCTCGCTCGAATGATCTGCTCACTGCTTACGACCGAAGGGCGGATTCATAAGACAGCAAAACAAAATATACATGTATATAGATATCACCCTATATAGTATATGATCGAATATGGACTTCATATGTCCGCGGGTGGCAACTCATTCCTCAGGACGGCACTCCAAACATGCAAAAATAGATGCAAATTTTGAGCATACCTCTCACACAAAGGTTGTTCTTGACAACCCGAAAGCTTGCCCGAGGCTTGTCCGACATAGCAACAAGTAATGTATGCAAACTGGATTCCAAGTATGTAGTCTTATTGTTATCAACCGGTCTATGGAACACCACGTAACTATACCTTAAACGCACATAAATTTGAATATATAAGCCTACCCGCTTATAATACCTATCTCTCAAGAAGAGCTGGTACATAGCTCAGTTGGAAGCTCGACTGGCTTGGATGAAGGAATCCTTCATGGTGCTGTTTCGAATCCCACAACTGCCACATTTACTGAAACAAAAATGCTTTGTAACATACCCATTAAAAAGGTGCAATGCTGTAATTCTATATTTCGCAATGTTGGGCCCTCTCAGGTGATCCCAGCAACGCATTATTTTGCACCCTTAAATTTGCAAAATTTCACCCTTTTTCTTAGTGTGCATTTCAAATGATAATTGATTAGGATTGTCTTTGTATTCCATATCTAAATAGCCAAAGAACAAAATTTATAGATAATGGTTATCATCTATCTGGCTTGCTTTTGTGAACAACGGGGTTTTTTTTTCCTTGTAGAATGACGCAATATTGCTCCTTTTTCCTCAGTGTGCAAAATTTTACCAAATTAAAAAAAAACAATAGTACATAATGGGCCACCGAAACTCGGAAGGTGCAATAAATGTACCTTTTGATATCTTCAAACTGACATTAATGCTATTTAGTAAAACAAAATTATTTGACATCTTTTTTTATTTCGCAATGTTGGGCCCTCTCAGGTGATCCCAGCAACGCATTATTTTGCACCCTTAAATTTGCAAATTTTCACCCTTTTTCTTAGTGTGCATTTCAAATGATAATTGATTAGGATTGTCT
>BQKZ01003830.1:41538-52960 GCA_036244855.1 Temnopleurus reevesii
CCCCCCCCCCCCCCCAATGTTACACACCACAACCTTTCGGACTGAAAAATAAAACACAGTATCACTCAAAATGAGAAGTGGGGGAATTATCATTTGCATAGTATTTATAAAAACATTTTAGCCTTGGAATGATCAGTATCTTGAATAATACATGTACACTCAAACAATTTAGGAAATATTGAATTTCAGGTATTATAATAAAATAGTAACAGGTATAGTAGAAGATTTGCACCACAACTCTATCACTTTCTGTTTGGAACAAATATTCTTAATCACAATTATAAGCTGAAACCTTCTATCATGAAGTGAATCTTTTTAACAGTTAAAAGGAGGATTTATCCTACCTTGAAACGGTGGTAGTTTGTTGAGCCAGTTGAATCTACCTGCAAAACATCCATCACCCTGAGGCTGAAAAAGAATACAAATAACTATGATGTAATTCATGCTCCAACATAAAGATTTAGTTTAGGAGAGATGGTACTTCAGATATTTAATTACTTTGTGAGCTGCAGTGACAATATTCACAAAATATAGTTTTTCAATAACAACTCATCCCAGCAATTGCTTAATCATCGCAGAATAAAAATGACACTGTGTGCTGTTTTCTTCAGTCGTATGACGCTCCACATGCAAAACGAATGCAAATTCACACTCCACACACACACCACCGCAAGCTCCATTCATCTCACCCTGACTCCGGTTTTCTCATGTAAGAGTCTTACCATATGTGCGTTAGTTCGTCTGAAAGTCCTGGATGTGTTCATCATGGAAGGTTGATCGGATTGGAGGAGCTGGGAGAGATACACTCCAACGATTTCTTACTGGGAAGAACCAGTCGTTCTTAAAATTCTTATTAAAATAAGAACCAGTCGTTCATAAAATTATTGACAAGTCTCACCACATGTGCATGTGTTCTTCTGCAAGCCCTAGACCTGTTCATCATTGACAGTTGATCAGACTGTAGGAGCTGGGACAGATAAACTTACTGGGAACGATTTCTTACTGGAAAGAACCAGTCGTTCTTAATATTCTTACTAAAATAAGAACCAGTCGTTCACAAAATTATTGACAAGTCTCACCACATGTGCGTGAGTTCGTCTGCAAGCCCGGGATGTGTTCATCATGGAAGGTTGATCAGACTGGAGAAGCTGGGACAGATAAACTCCAACGACTTCTTGCTGTGTAACAAAAAAATTAAAAAAAATATATAATTATGAGAATGATTACCCCCCATTGGGATATTTCAGTCATCTCAGTTCATTGGGGGGGGGGGCTTATTTGCCCCCCCTCTGATCTTCGCTGTCGACCGCGCGATTGCGCCGAAATTTGGCATGCACATAGCCCGCGATGTTAACTCTTAGATTGCGTAGTCAAATTTGTCAAAAATCTACTCATTATGCTAATTAGGCTTTAATTAAGCATAATTATGCATGAATTCTAACAAACAGCAATAAATCACTTGCTGAAGCTCCAAATGTGCTGATTTTTGGTCTAGATACTCATAGTAATGTTTCAGACATATTGTCATGGAAAGAAAATGCAATCAAAATCTATTTCTTATGTATTCTATTGTTTTTGTGAATTTCTTATGTATTTCTTTGTTTTTTCGACTTTATTATTTCTATTGTTTTTTCGATGGGAATTGTTGGTGACATTATTAGAGGCATAGAAAATGAATTTTAAATTCAGTTCATGCATTAATATGCAAAATAGACAAGGATTTATGAATATTGACTAAAAACACAATTTGCATTGACTTTGTACATAAAATCACGTTTTGGACTCATATTTGGCTCGACGAATATTTTTCAAATGCGCGTAGCGTCGGTACCGCATACCCGGTCATCACGAATTTGGTGTCAAAAGTTGCGCGAGACTTGAAAGATAAAAGTCAGAAAAAATTATGGCGCGGGCTTCTCGCGTTTGACATTTATCGCGAAAATTGTCGAGGGGGGGGGCTTTAAAAGCCCCCCCCCCATGGGATTAGGGTTAAAGGCATGTTATAACATTAATTTTATTTAAGACATTCTCAACTGGCAGATCCTAAAGTTTACCTAAATGGTTGACGGTGTTTCTAAAACTAATCTATGAAAGTATAAGGCTTCTGAATCAGTGTTATGCTAAAAATGCTAAATGCTAAAAATTACAAATATGACCTATATACGCACACTGTGAAGAACGAACCATCCAGGGTAAAGTTTATGTAATCTTCTTGGTATCTTGATAGTTTGACTTCCCTTCTCTTTTGCATTCTTTGATGTTTTTATCAATCTCAATGTAATACCAAGGGTCAGATAGCTTGAATTAATGATTTTTTTTAAATTACAACATTCTAACCTGTGACAGTGTCCTATTTCTGATGTGTCCAGAAATATGTTTTTTTTGTTCTATCTAGCAGTAGAATGCATTTCTACATTTCAGATACAGCTCCAAATGAACATTGGTTCACACAGTGAGTTTCTTTTCTCCTTCAATTCTGACTGAATGAAAAAACGGATTGACATACTCATTCAAGTTAATGATATTTCCAACAACCAATACAGTAATGATAATACCAGTTATCCAAAAGAACAATATCACTTGATGTTAAAATCATTCAGCACAAGTTGTTGTCTGACTTGACTTTATGGCCAAATAAAAAGTGATTTGGATTTTATTTCTACATAAGCTTTACATTTTTTCAAAGATGAAATTTGTTACAATCTTACCATAGCTTGTGGAAAATGATGTTGCCATTTTGATGAGCACAATACTGATTCAAGTAACCTCATCAGTAATGGTGAGCCTGAACCTTGGTTGAATTCCTGCACAGAAAACAGTGATTTAATAATTATTAAAATGATAATATAAAAACCTCAAGGAAATTTTACTTTCAATGATCTGATACTTTCAGAGGTTTAGACTTAAATATAAATTTGTGGGGCTGAACACTCCCCCCATCATCATCACGATCACCATCACCATCACTGTCATCATCATCATCATCATCATCATCATCATAACAATCATCATCATTATCATCATCATCATCATCATCATCATCATCATAATCGTCATCATTATCACCGTCAATATCATCATCATCATCATCATCATCATCATCATCATCATCATCATCATCATCATCATTATCATCATCACCATCGCCATTATAATCATCATCATCATCACCATCATCATCATCATCATCATCATCATCATCATCATCATCATCATCCCCATCGTCATCATCATCATCATCATCATCATCATCATCATCATCATCATCCTCATCATCATCATCATCATCATCATCATCATCATCATCATCACCATCATCATCATCATCATCATCATCATCCTCATCATCATCATCATCATCATCACTGATTTACCTTGAGAATAGAAGTAGATTCCTTCAGTGTGAGTTGATCATGATGTAGAAGACTAAGTAGGACCTCCACCATGCATTCTACTGCTTCCTTACATACAAGCTGTCAATATAATCACACAAATTAGACTGAAAAAATAAAAGATAAAACAGAATTATGGGAAAGAAATAACTTTTAATAAGGCATTGGCTTAACCCTGCCGAGAACTGAAATAAACTTTAGCCGGTTCAGCAGGTGCAATATTCATTATTCTAAACATTTGGCTAAAACAAGAATTGTCTGAAATTGGTCACATAATTTATCAGCGACCGGCCGGATAAAATGAGGTAGAGGTACAGGAAAAGGATGGCGAGGAGCAGGTAAAGAATGAAGTGTAGGAAAACGAGGAGGTAACAAAACAATGACGATGGAGAAGTAGAAGAATAAGAAAAAGAGGAAGAGACAAGGATCAGAAAGAAACTGAGGAAGAAAGACAAGGGCGAAGGAGGAAAGGAAGGAAGAGGGGGGAAGAGTAGTGATATAGCATTTTCAAAATGATTTCTTACTCTTGCAAAGTCTGTGAGTTGTCTCTCAGAGTTGAGTATCAGATTTGAGTTGTGTGGTATGAGTTGGCTCACTTCATCAGGGGTGAGACAAGATGTAGCAAACTTAGCCTGTTCCATCTCCCCTAGCTCTAAGTTGAGCAGAATCGCAGCAATGTTATCGCTCGCAGACCATCTATTAGATTAGGGAAAAATCCATAAAAATCATATGAGCACTTACCAATATTGGCCCGTATTCCGATAGCGAGGTTTAAGTTAACCCTGGTTTAAATGGTTTAAGTATGGGAAGCCAAAAGAGGCTTGAATCTATAACAGTCAATGTTTACTTTACCAGCATATTTGGCACTCATAGTATTCAAAACTGTCTCGGAATAAAAACTTCAATAGTTTTCTACAATATTAAACTTTTTAAAGCGTGGGAAAAGAGAGCAGTTAACTTAAAACTTATACATTGTAAATAAAGTTTTGGCACTTTTGACTACGGTACCCATACTTAAACCACAGATTTAGACCAGGGTTAACTTAAACCTCGCTATCGGAATACGGGCCATAGTGTTTCCAAGCTTCAATCCAATATAAACGTTTTTCAAATATGGATTTTGCACCAGTGAAAAATGTGTAGGTAATTGGGGTTACTTAATTAGTAATTGAATTTTGCGTCCATTTCAAGAGTGATATAAAGCTTTATCATAACATTAAAATAACAGTGGTAATAAAAATTGGAAATTCGGACCTAACGCTCTAATCGGGGTACTTCAGCCTTCCATTGATGCTTTGTCCATAAGTGAAGAAAAACAAAATGAACAAACTGAAAATTTGTGCAAAATCCGGTAAAATATTCAAAAGTTATTAAGTTTGCATCTCCCCAACTATTGAATATTCTTATCAAATTGGCAAGTTTGTCATAATCTGTGACGTAACACTGTTCTCCATTTTATCAGCCATTTTGAGCTTGTAGGTTGCCAACTCAAAGGAGCCCATGAGGGGTGAAAATCAAAACTTTGAAAATTCATAACTTTTGAAGCGATCGTCCGATTTTGCTCAAATTTTTACAATTCGATCACTGTATTTATCTCCATCCACTGACCGTACATTAATGTCTGGGATTAATTCCCCTTTAAATAAATGAATTCCAAAGGATACATGTTGCACACCATATACATTTCTGAGAATATTTTTTTGCAGATGGAGATAAAATTTTAACTTGCTAACATTCTTCTTCAAATTTGGGAATTACTATTTGATATCCTTTTTTCTTCATCGATTGATTGATATTATTTCCAAATATCACTTGCTGGTATTCATTCTGTGATAGGTTTCTTCAGCTTTTGGAAGAATTCAAATTTCTTTGGCAAACTGTGATATCATCATTACCATCTATTTTAAATTTGGGACCTAATTTCTACATTACTTACTGGTACTCATTCTGCGACTGCTGTTTCTTCAGCTTCTGAAGGATTTCAAATTTCTTCTGCGGACTGAGATGACCTTTGACCTCGCTGGAGAGAAAGAGTTGAGAGCAGCGCGAAGGGGCGAGATGGAAGTAAACATCAACTACACGTTGGGCTATCACCTAAATTGAATAAGAAACATGACTATTGCTAGATGATATTGAACACAGCTCATATTGTATCCGGTCACCTAAATTGAATAGGAAACACAACTATTGATGAATGATATTGAAGATAGCTAGTATTGTCACCAAGTACTTCACAAATGTTGTATTTCCAAACTCACCCAATATTGATAAAATAGAAGGAAAATCATTTGTATGGTGTTTGTCAAGATATTTGCGATAAAAGTTGTTACTCCTGGAAAATGGAAAGTAACTCTCCTCGCCTATGGCACCAAGAGCATACCCATAAGTCTACAGATTCAGGGCCCAAACCATGGGAATTACAGAAATACCAAGTGTTCTAAAATATGCACGAGGTGTATTTCAATATAAATTCAGGGCTTTCATAGATAAAATGAATGGCTGAGAGTATGGTTGTAGAACTATTTCTTCTCATTTTCATTCAGCTATTGCATTATTCAGATGTTAAATTTGACCTCACGTATATTCCGGAAAGGTAGGTATATCTGCTATCATTAGTTGGGCTAAAAACCTGGCAGGTCAGATATCACACATACAGTTAACTACAAAATTATTCATACCCCTACTGAAATTTCAGTTTTTTGTGTTTTTCTGAAAAACGACAGGTGGACACACATTAGTTTGGCTGTAGTTGCATACCTTTAATTGAAAGGCAAACATTCTGAATAACTTTTGTATAACCTCATTTGCATAACAAAGAGCGTACTGCTTTAATTGTATTTTGACTTGCTCAAAATTATTCATACCCTTTGTCAATAAAACTACACAAGGCAATATCACAGTCAATAGTCAATTGCAAAGCCTTTGTTCTTGATCACAGCATCCAGGCGGCGTCTGTAGCTGTTCACAAGGCTTTGGCAGAGCTCCACTGGAATTTTGGCCCACTCTTCCTTGGCGAAGACCTCTAGTTCTGTCAGGTTTGAGGGCCTGCGTGCATGCACTCTGGTCTTGAGGGTTTTCCACAAGTTTTCAATGGGATTCAGATCCGGGCTTTGGCTTGGCCACTGTAGCACCTCCACGCTGTTATCCTGGAACCATTTCTTGACTGCCTTTGCAGTATGTTTAGGGTAATTGTCCTGTTGATATGTCCAGTTGGGGCCGAGATGGAGATTTTCTGCAGACTGCCTGATGTTGTCTTCAAGAATTTGGATGTACTGCTCCTTCTTCATAATACTTCTACCTTTACAAGATTGCCAGGCCCACTGGCAGAGAAGCAACCCCAAAACATGATGCTCCCACCACCAAACTTCACAGTTGGCACAGTGTTCTTTGGGTTGAATGCCTCGCCTTTCTTGCGCCAAACGAAGGAAACATCCCTGTGGCAAAAAAGCTCCATCTTTGTCTCGTCTGACCACAGTACTGATGACCAGAAATGTTGATCCTTGTCTCGGTGCTCTCTGGCAAATTCATGTCGGGTTTTACGATGCTTCTGAGTAAGGAGAGGGGTCTTCCTTGGACGACAACCATGTAGCTCTTCCTTGTGCAGCGTGCGGCGGATGGTCTGTGCTGAAACCTTGGTGCCCATCTCACCCAAGTTGTTCTGAAGAGCCCTGATTGTTGTTCTGGGATTGCAAAGGGCCTCGCGGCATACTTTCCTAGCCAGAAGAGGAGACATCTTCGACTTCCGCCCACGCTTGCCGATGTTTTTCACTGTACTGAACTTCTTGTACTTTTGGACAATGGACTGTACAGTGGATACCGGTACTCTGAAGAGTTTGGAAATGGCTTTATAGCCTTTCCCGTCTTTGTGGGCATTGACAATGCTCATGCGTAGGTCGTCGCTGAGTTCCTTAGTTTTCACCATGATGATGACAACTGAGGAAGATTCCACAATCGCACTTTATTTTATACTCTAGAGCAATGGAATTCCAGAAATCACTTTCTGCATGGGGAATTATTCAGAGAGGCCATGCAAAAACATGGAGAATGTCTGGAGCATATGCATTTCAGGTGGATATGGCCAAATGCCATACTTTAACAAAAGGTATGAATAATTTTGAGCAGGTCAAAATACAAACAAAGCAGTGTGCTCTTTGTTATGCAAATGAGGTCACACAAAAACCATTCGAAATTTTTGCCTTTCAATTAAAGGTATGCAACTACAGCCAAACTAATGTGTGTCACCCTGTCGTTTTTCAGAAAAACACAAAAAAATGAAATTTCAGTAGGGGTATGAATAATTTCGTTGTTAACTGTATATCTCTATACACACACCTTTGAATCAAATCCAAATTTGGGGCAAATTGCATTGGAAGGGGGAAAAGAAATCTAGATGTAACATTACTATATTTGAATATATACGAACCTCATCCATTAATTCATCCTGTGATGCGGAGAGCTTGTAATCAATGAAGTCTGTCAAACCTTGTCCTAGACGATGATCCTAATAAAACAAACAAAATGAACACCAAAGCTTGGAACACTGAATCTAGGTAATTGAAATAATTTTTGCCTTATCTCAAAATGGTTAAGCACAGATTGACAGTGCATTTCTAAGATGCTGTGAAAACTTCACAGGCATACTCTGGTAGCGATCTGATATAATGTACAAATTCATATTTTTTAAATATCTAATGGGTTGAATCACTATCGTAACAGTACCCATGTATTTATCTGCAATTTTTTTAATTTTTGCGTCAAGAGGTTGAAGGTTTAAAAAAGATTTAAGAGAAAATAGACTACTTTCGGAGAAGTGCATGACATACATCATATCGCAAAACCCAAATTTGCCAATTTACATTAAAATCATTGGTCAGTTATATAATTGATATATTCATAACTTTCTTTATCTATTGGTCTCATTTACATCGATATTTTGAAATTTGTTTGTTTTATGTTTCTGCTTTTAATCGAAGCTAAATTTTTCTACCCCAGACCCAGCCTTTACCTCTGGAATGAAAGGCTGACTGAAATCTCCGGTGATAGTCTCGAGCACCTCCGCTAAAGACTGGTCAGAAATCTTGAGATATGCGACCGCCAAAGGCCAATCTGCCTCACTTGCTGACCTTCCAGGAAGGAAAAAATTGAAGAATATTTAAAAGTTCAGTAAAAATATACAATGCTGTAGTTCTGATGTCCTTCAAATTAGATGGCTACACATATGTTTCATATCGCACACGTGGCTTTCATTTCCTTCAGTAAGCAATTCATTCACGGATCGCTGCACTTATCCCAGGTGAAGTAAATGCTACATGGGCCCTGTAACATACAGGTTGGTGATTAATTGCTAATGTAAAAGAGCACTACTGATTGGTTACAGGCCAGTCTATTGATCAAGATGCACATGCAATGAATATCTTGATTGGTCATTTTCATTAGTGATAAATCGCAAACCTTTATGTTACAGGGTCTTGGTAGAAATTTCTTCCTTGGGAAACTTGTGCACATAACAATTTATTATCACTTTAATTTTGCATTACTACTAAAAACCTACTGTGCATATATCTGGCCCAGCAGAGCACTCGTCTCTCGGTATCGACTCTCCATCGCTTTGCACTCCTCCGTCTTCTCACCATCGCCATCATCCTCATCCTCGTCACCATGACAACACTGCAGCATCTTGGACCGCATCATGAGATGTGCTTCGGTGATGAGGTGCTGGTAGGCGGAGACGCTGGCCTGGCGGAATCCGGTGGCGAGCTCGATCATGTCATCGAGGAGGTCTGAAGCGGGGGCCTTCTGCAGGACATACACACTCCAATCACTGCAAAAAAAGAAGCGAATATAAGCTAATATAAATGGTACTGCATAAGCTGAAATTTTTACGGTAGTTTTATTTTTGCGAATTTGTGGTCTTGACCTCGCAAAAATCTCCACTCTGTATGATGTAAATTTATGTGTACAAACACGGTCAAAAACATGAAAATAACGACATGCTATAAAAATATCAAACTGTTCCAAAATCACAAAAATATCTATACATAGAAATATTGGCTTATACAGTAAATCATTGTAGGATTGTACTCAAAGCTCTTGATATATCTTCGGAGATGTAGTGCTTCAGATATCTTATTTGTGAGTTGCAGTAAAATTATCCCTAGTATGTTCATAGTTTGTTTCAAGACAAATGACCCAGAAATGGATGAATTATCACAGAATAGTGCATCGGTTCTCTTTATCAGCATACTGCCTCACATGCAAGTGAATGGGAATTAACACTTCACACATGTATGACTGGAGACAACATTAGCCTTGCCCCCACTCTGCTGGCACTCAATTGTAATTGCCCCCCCCCTCCACTCTCTGGAAAAAATGTTTATGACATACATTTCATTGCATTGACGAGCCAACAGGTAGAAACCAAAATGGCATTCATATAAGAAAAAATGGTCTAATGATTCAAATTTCGCATTTAAGTGTGAGTGACATCAATTCCGCCCAAGATTATTCTCTCTATCTTATTATTCGTGGATTGTCTGACATTATTTGAGAAGATACCCCAAATATGTATTACCCACGTCTTTGACTTTAGAAGGGACTTATTTGGAAAATTCATCCTTCGAGGTCAATCAATATACTTTTATGTGGCCATCTGAAAAATGTTTTCACTGAGAAACTATCACACAAATGATTGCAATGAACTTTAAGCACAGCATTTTGGCCATTTGAAAAGTGAAATATTTATGCTCAGGATGCCTGGATACCAATCAGAAAAAAAAATAAAGGACAAGCCCTGCTTTATTGCTCACCTACTGGACTCCTGCTCATCTTCGCTGGGCGCCTTGCATAACAAAGTCACATGACTGTCACATGACACCACATTCTGAACGCTGAGGAAGGGTCGCAGTCCGACCAAACAGATGTCTGTGGAGGGGTCTGGGCAAACCTGAGATACAAGATGGTCGAGGGCCATTATCATTTGCTCTGGAGACGATCGCCCCAATCATAATTACACTATTCAAAATAAGCTCCAGATCAATCCTAAATGCGTATATGAAATTGTAATCAAGTTTTCACTACAGTCAAACCCATCTATAAGGACCATCCAAGGGAGATGGAAAACTGGGTCTTTAACAGCAGGTAGTCTCTTTAGACAGGTTCATTTACATGTAAATTGTGTTCAACTTCTGGGCGTCTAGGAGGTCTATATGGACAAGTGGTCTTTCTACAGAGGTGGTCGCTGAAGTGGGTTTGACTGCACTTTAAAAATGACCAAATAAAATGTTTTAAATGTCATCAAACACACTGTAATCAGTTTCAAACATGACTGATTTCAGTTATTTAATGAAGTCTCTTGCTCGAGTTTACACCCTGAAATACTAAATTTGTGTATGAAATTGTAATCAATCTTTTTTTTATAAATCTACAAATGACTAAACTTTTGTAATGTCATCAAACACACCGTAATTAGTTCCATACATGAATGATTTCAGTTATTTAATGAAGTCTCTCGCTCTAGTCACATGACTGTCACATGATACTACTTTCTGAACGCTGAGGAAAGGACGAAGTCCGACCAAACAGATGTCTGTGGTGGGGTCTGGGCAAACCTGAGATAAGATGATAGTGGGACATTATCACGTTGGTGATGGGACATTTGCTTCAGAGGCAATTGCCCCTGACCTATTGTCTCAATCAATGATATTTGCATTCATCGAAAGATATCAAGCTTTTGACATCTTATTTCTTCGCCAGATCATTTTCGTTAAATTAGCAGTCTGATGGAGAATGCCGTCATATGTGAAACTGTGTTTGAATTTCAAAGTAAAGCTTTTTTCATGCAAAATTGTCATAAATCCTTAAATTGCCATTGCAAATTGGCAATTTTCGCAATGAGATTCAATTTGATAAAACTAACATTGGAATGTTCTAAACAGAGAATTAAAATCTTTAAGTATTGCAAATTTAGTACAGTAAAAGGGACTCAATTTGTCGTAAAATATTTCCTGCCCTGAATGGGTTATGCAGTACCA
>BQKZ01003831.1:2720-13972 GCA_036244855.1 Temnopleurus reevesii
TACCAGCGACCAGAATTTGCAAGAATTAAAAGAATGATTTCTACAAGTGGGCATTATTGGGCACAAATGGCCTTAAGGTATTTGATAAAACAATATCATAATATATGAATATGAAAAACATAACGATCGGAAGTAATCGGAAAACACTTACATCTGTAGCAAAAAGAGTCCATGTAAATTACAGTTTCTTAGCTATATCTCAATAAATAATACACAGTCATCAATCAGCTGCACACATTCGTAGTTTATGTGCACTTATACCTTAAATCTGCTGCGCATCCTAAATTTTTAGATCAGTTGATATCTTGAAATCAGTCGCGTCGTATATGGCGGCATCGAACCTCAGACATCAAAGGATCGCCCTATGTCTTGTTCATCTTTTGAATTAGACCAGGTGTTTCACATTCATGACTCTGAGTTGTCACTCCATTCTTTTGAAATTTCCTTGATTAAGCTACAAGAAATTTATCAAAACTTCATCCACATAAAGAGAAAGAGTATACAAGTCTTATCATAATATAGTAAATTATAAGATAAAGTGTGTGTAAACTAAATATCATAGAAAATCACTTTTTGAGAAACAATAAACAATCTTAAAAGAATATGGAAATCTACTAACAAAGTAATGGGAAAAGAAAATACAACTGACAATTGAAAGCGCCTTGGTGAAGTGGTTATGACTCTCGCCTCTAAACTGCAGGGTCGGTAGTTTGAATCACGCCCATGGCGTTAATTTCCTTCAGCAATAAATTTATTTGCACAGTGCTGCACTCAACCCAAGTGTTTAAATGGGTATCTGGTAGTATGAAGATTGTCGTCACCACTGTAACTTAGGCTGACATTGTTGAAGCTCCCCAGATAGCTAAGGAAACGCACTATTGATATTGTTATATATCCTTTGACCGGGGTAATAATATTGTCAGAGCACTTTGGGGCGCATGGGAAATGCTCCATATAAGAAATATTATCATCATTGTTATTTAAGTGAGGCTCGTCGCGACAGAAGGGCCATTAAGCTGTTTGTGCGTACGCGGTAAAACTTTGCGCACTTGTGTGACGTCACAATGGGCAGGGAGCAGGGGGAAAGTTAGGCTTTATACAAGGCTTAATGCAAAATAAATACCAGAATGTAGAAATCAGAATCCTGTAATGGTACCCATGCTGGTTCTGATGATCAAAATATTATTCTATTTTTCATTGTTTTACAATCTTTTTCACAATCATGTGAATTTAATTAAAATTCACTTTTGATACATGAAAGATAAGTGTTGGAAATGATCAAAGTGAGAGAGGAGGTCTGGAGAGGGAATAGTCAACGCAAAAGTGTAATAAAACAAAGATTGGCAAAATATTCTCGAGTCTGACGAGCCCCGTAACATAAAGGTTTGCGATTAATCCCTATTTATTTTGCGATCAATTGCAAACTTTAGTACATGATTTGCCATAGACAAGCGATTGATATCAATCGCTATCAGATTAGCAATTAATCGCAAACCTTTATTTTACGTGGCCCTGGTGTTGTGTAAAGCCCTGTACAGTCGGTGTTCAAATATATATTGATTTGATTCCAAACTGGTGTTATTTTAACACCTTTCTGGAGTGTCCTATATAGATTCCGGTTGGTGTTAAATTCAACAATATTATCTTAATTCTATTTCTACTTTTTGCAAACTTGTCAAAGGGAATATAATAGAATACGTCAATATAGAATAAACATAAATTAACAACTGAATAAAAGTTAGGTAAAATAAATGATTATGGATGTGGTTGCTCTGGTTATTATTATCTAGCCTTAAAAACTTGCACAAATCCGCTTAAACAACTCACATAATTCTGATATATTTTAAAACACTGTTTTTTGTTCCTTCAGAATTTCAAAATTTCAAAAATTAGAATTACATTGAGAAATAATTTTTTTTTTAAATGCAAAAGGCGTAATTATTCAGTATTGTAGGGTAAACGCCTTAAATCCAAAATAGTTAGTTAATTAGTGATTGTGAGATGTATATGAAATATTTGCATGATTGCAAGCAAATGAACAACAATGTCATTATTTCCTCGTTACTGAATTTGACAAAGAACCTATTTAACATGAAATTCATACGATGGAAATACAATGATTACGAGATTCAGGGGGATGATGCGGTTAGCATACCGAAATAAAGAGATTGTGATGGGTTGAAATGATTATGCAAAGAGCAAAGGCCATGAAGTTGTTTTCCATTTTTTCTTTTTTATTTGGTCTTGTAAAAAAAAAGGAAAAGATTCTTCTGAATATTCTGAATAGCGTAAACTTGTCTTTCTTCAAATCATCTTGAACAATTATGAATTACACAATAGGGACGCAAATAAAAAGTGTTCGAAAGAAGAGGACAATGAGAAGAAAAAAACAGAACAAGAAAGGGTGGTTCTACAATAGATAGCCACCTCCTTTCTCTCCCTTTTTTCCGTTCTCCCCTCATTATTTTTTTAATATATATATATATATATATATATATATGTGTATTGTTTGGCCTAGAAAACTAATTTGAATGCCTTTTGACGCTTTACATGTGTTTAAAGTCACTGAAATGTCATTTAGGACAGATAAACATTTAATCAGCAAAAATCCTTGTATGAAACCTATACTTTCCCATGCTTCTGTTCAGCCCATTGTGATGTCACACAAGTGCGCAAAGTTTTACGGCGTACGCACAAATAGCTTAAGGGCTCTTTTGTCGCGACGAGCCTCGATCAAGTATAAATCAGGGGTTCTCAAACAGTGGCACACGTCGCAAGTCATCGAACTGAGAAAATTGAGGTTTTTGTCATGAAGGTAAAAAAATATCATATTATGAATTTTTATCTTCTTATGTCCATACACTATTCATCTATCATGTGTTAAAATTTTAGACCAAAATTCCAATGGGAAGAGTGTTAAAATTTGGATTTTTAAGGGAAAGTTTTTTTTTTTTGGTACCTTCAGATTTGATGGATTTGATTTTGCCGCGTTCGGAGGTCATCGGCATTCGCTCCGCCCCTTAACGACCGCGCGACGCTCATTGGCCGCCAGATCAGTCATGAATATTCATGTTTTAATGATCTGTTTGGGTTCCAGCTTGAGCTCATGTGATCGCAAAGGACTCGCAATCTAGCGTGATTTTTGTTTTAGTTCTTATACAAGTAAGACATTTTGCGGAACTCGGCAATATTGTTCTTTATTAAGTTGTATTATTATTCTAAGTTGTATTATCTTTTTGCTGGCAGTTTAGCATTTGACATTTAATGAATGCTAATCACTTACAAATAGTTCTTTTTGCTCGCGTAAAGATTGATGTCTTTTGTATGGCGTGTAAATTTATTTGCGCTGCATGCCAAGCCAAGCCCAGTGATTTATTATGCTTCTTTGAGATGAGTATTCAGAATTCATAAAAGAGGAAGAATAAACATATCAAACGATGAACTATACGATCACTTTTGCGTTTGTCCATTATTGTTTAATGGCGCAGCCAACAACTCATGAAGAAACATTTGCAATAGCCTACACAGAAAAAATGGCTATATATGGAAAGGCATTTCAAGTGCATTTAAGGAAAATAATGATAGCAATTATTTTTTATACCCTCCACTTTACTGAGTAGGTGGATTTATAACAACAATAATTATTTTAAAACAAATCATTTATTATGTACTTTATACAGAACTTTCAAGGCACAAGAAAAGAGGGGAAGTATAAGGCAGACTGAAGAATATCTCATCGTAAATATCAAATAGCTGGGACTGCCCCGACAGAGCCACTTTGGTTTTATAGGAGTTCCCATTTCATTTTCGTTAATAATTTTATTTACGTACTTTATACGTTGTCCCCCTATATTTTATCCTACTTTTATCCTCTTCAATTTACTGTCTTGTGGATCATTTATATGTATTTTATTTGTACTTATTTTGTGTATGTGTTGTATCTTAACGAAATTGAATAAATGCATTTGAATTGAATTGTCTACTTTTCTATTAATATAAAACAACACAAATTTGTGTAATAAAAAGTTTTGATATTGGGTATTGTGCAGGACATGCTTTCCGAGTGGTGTTTCAGAAGATGGAATGTATTTATAGACACGCAAGAAAAATGGAAGAATGAAAAAGAAAAGCAAAAGAAATTATCAGAAATAGACAATTTCCCAGAAATATGCATCATTGATCAGGGGGGTAAATACATCTAGAAATGTCGCATATAATTTATTTATTCATTTAATTTCGCAATCTAGCGTCCCAGCATATGTTTTAATTGGGGGAAGGGGGGGGGGGTGCTAATTGCAAAACGAGGAAAATAAGAGATAGCAAAGAAAATCTACAATTCATAGAAAATGTACATCTAATTCATTTTAAATGGATTAAAATACATTACAAAATCTGTAGGAGCATGTGGGTCTGATCTTGAGTCTCCACTATTTAATTACTTACATTGCGATTTGGTCCCGACCCTCAAATGAGAAAAAAAAGGAATAGGGCGTAAGGGAACACAGCCAAATTATATTTTCCATTCCAGGAACATGGGCAATTATGTCCAGCAGGGAAAAAAATATTTAAAGGGGAACTACACTCAGACATTAAATTGCTATCATTAAATGAAGAAAAATAAGATGAACAAACTGTGAAAATTTGAGCAAAATCGGATAATCCATTCAAAAGTTATGAATTTTCAAAGTTTTTATTTACACCGCTCATGGGCTCCTTAAATTGGCAAACGCACAGGCACAAAATGGCTGCCAACATGGAGAACTCTCCATTCGCTTTGTACACAAAATTTCACATTTTCCTCTTTTTCCAGAAAAGTAGACAAAACTTTGTTTCTTCCGTTAAATATATTATAGCCACATCAATTCTGCAAGCATTCCAGAAAGAACGGGGTGGATTCCTCATTTGAAATATGATATTGATCCATTTTCAATAAATTAATATACAAAGCGAATGAGGAGTTCTCCATGTATGACATCACAGATTATGCTAATTAGCTATATGCATGCCAATTCAAGGATGCCCAGCACAGGTGGAAATGATAACTTTGAAAATTTATAACTTTTGAACGGATTATCCAATTTTGCTCAAATTCTTACAGTTTGTTCATCTGATCTTTCCTCATTTACTGACATTATATTATTGTCTGGGTGTAATTCCCCTTTAATGCCTTTTGAAGAGTTTGAAAAGAAAGAAAATGATGCGGTGATAATATATACATATATATATTTTTTTAAATGTAGCGCTCTTTAGACACACTCTGTGTTTACGGCGGGGGCGGCAAATATCCCTGGTAACATTAGGGGCATATTAACCCCGGTTATCATGGGAGTGATAGAGTGTTAAGATGTTGGCATTCTAGGCAATGCTTCTGTTGAAGAGTCAGGTATAAAATGGATAGATATACAAAATATACAATATATACAAATTAGAAAGAAAAAGAAAATAAGGTAAAAGCGTTGACAAATATATTTGGCCGGTTTCTTGGTTGTAATTCGGTAAGCGAAATGAAATTCTTAAGTTTTTTTGGGCGTTAGTTGTTGCTTGGTAAAAAGAAGTTCTGTACATTTTGCCCCACCCCCTTGTTCAAATGCATTTCTGGATACTACATAGGAAATGAGCACTAGAGAAAAATTGTTATATGAGCTGTGTTCATTCATCGGGAGGGTTCCAGGATCGATACATAAAACACTTCCGTTAAGCGATGCTGTATTCTTTATGCCAGACCTGGATCTTGTCATGTTATTGTTTGCTTTAACTGAATGCTATAATCCTTCGCCTTCTTGGTGCACACTCATGCGTCCATTGTCCGACTTTTCTTTTAAGTGTTGCTATTCAGAAGTAAATGAAAGGAAATAAACATAATAATACAAATAACAATCTTTTGCGCTTGTCGGTTTCGTTACAAGAGTATCACATTCAGCATTGAATGCATCAATACTTTCCAATTTGGCCATGCAGAAATTACACCAACTTTATTTGCGGTGATTTATAACATTCCCCTGTTGAAAAGGGGTGCCATTAATATACATCGCCGACCCATAGCAGGGTTGGAGAGAGAGAGGGAGGGGGGGGGGCACCCTTAATAATGAATCAACCTCTTGAACAAAGAAAAGAAAATAATAAAAACGAACAAAAAAATGGAAACACATAAATCCGGTCCAGTAAGGTCCACTTCAGAAGAAAGAGGGAATTGCATCTTTGGAAAAATACAAATATTAAAAAACAGATGCATCAGGGAAAAAATAAAATAAAAGAGCACCTTTTATAAAAAGAAAATCCTCATTTCACGTTACGTTTTCCGTCGTTTATTAATTTTGTTATGTTTTTTTTGTCTTTTGCTTGCTAATAGAGTTCTTCAAGTTTGTATCCCCGTGATTGATCCTTCACACACACACGCACACACACACACTCTCACACAAAAAAAACCAATAATAATTACAGTCCTGCATGATATGCTCACATCCCTAACTACCATTTTCATCATAGCGATTAAATAAGTTTGGATCATAATGTTAATAATAACAAATTACACAATATTACATGTCTGAATGAAAAATCATAACGCTTCTAGCAAGAATTATGATGATATGAAGAGACAATTTAAAGGCTGATTGTGCAACAAAAATAATAAACGAATGAATTACTAATATTATTTCAAAGACAATTTCCCACAAGACGAAAAGGATGTAGTAGGAAATTAGCATAGCGTCCATCTCCCTGCATGCCCTGTATAGTTCGACTCGAGATATCACATCTTCGTAAAAAGGAACTCCAAAAATTACCATGCACATTTTTCGTTACTAAAATAACCGCACTTGGTATTTAGGGCATAACGTGGAGAAGTCTTAGATGATATAGCTTAAGTTTGTCAGATGAACAGAGGAAAGGGAAGTTTATTTTCTGCACATTTACATAATTCTTGTGAGAAACACTTTCTCTTATCTTATGGTTAAAAGAGTGCATACACTTCCTTTTTAAGACTTAGTCGTTTTCCCATTTTCTACGAGTCTTGTTTATCACAAATCTCACGACAGTAGGCTATTTCCAAAGTAATGAATTATTCATCAGGATTGCAAATTTCGTGAAAAGATTGGACGATTCGATCTTCCGCGCAATATCGCTTTGACCAATGGGAAGCGCCCGCCTTATGCCTGACTGAACTTCCGTTGCCAAGGCTTGTCCCGGTCGATCGCGAGCTATACGTCTTTGAAAAAAAGGAAATGAAGGTCCAAACAAAAACTCGATTTTCTCGATAAAATTATTTCTGAGAACATCATACTTGTTCTCATTAAAACAGCAATAACTGACGATTGGGTTGACTATACGCGTTATATCATACATCAAAATAAAGGATGGGATATGGAGAAAATGACTGTATGATTAACTCCATTTCGATATATCGCGACTAGTGTCTCATTTTGATATGGCGGGTCACATATTTCAATCAAGATGGTTCAAGTTTGATGAAAATACAGCACAGGATTTTGAAATAAGAGCCAAGGTTAAAGCCATTGTTTAACATTGTTTTCATTTAAAAAATTCTCAACTGCCGGAAGTTATCTGAAAAGTTGATGGTGCATATAAACTAAAACTGGGAAAATATTGGGCTTTAAAATCAACGTTTAATGCTTGAAACAAGCGATAATCTAAAATGTCACCTCCATAGGCTTTGTACAGGAATTAATGCGTCATCCTGACGCTTTAATTCAATATACATAGATATCTTGATAGTGCATGAATAACTTTCTTTATTTTTGGATCCTCTGTTGATTTATCATCTATCTGAATATATCTAGATGGGACAGACAGCTTGGTTTGAGAGTTTTTTAAATTGTACAACTGCAATGTGTGACAGTGCCTTTAAGTTTTCAGGTTAAGATAACCTGGAAATTGCTCTGCACTATTAAGGCTTCTCAATGGACCTATTGTGCAGGTTTGATGAAAATCGGGCAAGGGGTTTTGAAATGAGAGCCAAGGTTAACTTTTCAGGTAAGATTTCAGAAATTTGACCTCAGATGACCTTTGACCTCAATCATAACCTGAAAATTGCACTACACTATTTGGGCTGCCCAATGGACCTATTGTGCAAGTTTAATAAAAATCGGACAAGGGTTTTTAAATGAGAGCCAAGGTTAAGTTTTCAGGTTAAGATTTCGGAAATTTGACCCCAGATGACCTTTGACCTCGATCATGACCTGAAAATTGCACTGCACTATTTGGGGTGCCAAATGGACCTATTGTGCAAGTTTGATAAAAATCGGACAAGGGGTTTTGAAATGAGGGCCAAGGTTGTTTTGTAAATGAAAAGTAACAATAAGAAGTGACTTGTTTCACACCCCATTCAACTTGTCTCTATTGAAATGGCACATTTTTTAGCGAGTACAGCTGCATAAATCAATATCCTACATCCTGCTTTTTCCAGGGGATATTATTAACACGATATAAAGTATTTTCGAAAAAATTAAGTCGAAATTTAATTCGGCACCGGCTTGTCATTGTTGTGTCCGCACAGTTGAATACACATCCTGCTTTTTCAAGGGGATACTATTATACCCTGATAAATAAGTTTGACACACTCTATACTCATTTTCATTCATATCACAATCTTCCTCTATTTGCTCTTTGCTGTTTATCTTTTGATTACTGAATTTTATGAGTTCATTTATCTATCAAGCATCTCTTATTTCTTTCAAAGCTAGGTTACTAAATTTATCTTCTTCAAATTCTTTCTAGGATTGATCTCTCTCTCTCTCTCTGTCGCTTTTGTTCTGTTTGTCAAACAGGGATGTCACTTACAAATGACAAAAAAGTAGTCTCTTCTGTACACAAAAATCATGTTCACTATGGCCAAAAATCATCATGCAAATCTTCGTGTTCAGTTTCAGTATGCGAATTTCTATGAGTGGGACTGTACTCAGCATCACCGTCTCCCTCTCTTTTCAAGTCTGAGTCATTCGCAAAGTTCAAGGAAAGTATAAGTACCAAGGCTTCCTCTGCAGTATAGACAGTGGGTCCGCGCCTCCTCTTCCCCGTCATTTTCGATGTTGAATTGTCAGAAATAATCACAATTTTCTTGAAATGTTGCTATGACAAGGTAGTGCTGAAAATATCCGAATCAACGATTGCGAATGCACGCTCGCATATAAGTCTAATTGTATTGAAAGCAGCAGGCTGTACAGACCGTATTGTTTATGCGTGGATTCTATATCTGTGCCGATCGGCGAACGAAGCAAGGCAACTTACGTGCCAATCGGCGAACGAAGCAATGAAAGAGTTAAGCAGCATAAACATACTTTTTTTTTCTGTCATCTTACAGCTTTTTAAAACCATTAATAAGAAAGTTATCACCCAAATTTATTACCCAAGTAATCTCTCAATTTTTGGCCACATGTGAACAATTTGGTTAATTAGAAAATTTATATTAAACATAATATTCAAGAAATATTTAAGCTCAGTTCATGGAGCAACTCTTCTGTCTTAAGGCATCAAACAAATGTCCATATTTGCAGCTATCTCTGATGAAGTTTGTGATGAAAGCATTAGAAGAGAGATTTGTACTTACCTTTGCTTCATATTCACCAACTTTAAAGCTCATGTCAGGATCTTTGAACTTGTCTAGGATGAGCTCTGTTTTGACTGGACCTGGCCACAGAGAAATTGCTGCTACATTGTGTTTCTTGAGCTCATGAGCACAATCTGCTGCAAGTCTGTCTACCTGTAGAGTACATTTAGGTCAAATTCATTTCAGTTCATTCCAATACACGCCTAATATTGCAGTAATCTTTCTAATTAGAATTAATTGCAACATTTTACAAGAAATGAGTAAAAGATGACCATTCCAACAAGGCTTAAAATGATTCTCAGGTCCTCCTGCATGGGCAAGTCAGACAAGGCTTAAAGTGATTCTAAGGTCCTCCTGCATGGGCAAGTCAGACAAGGCTTAAAGTGATTCTGAGGTCCTTAAGCATGGGCAAGTCAGACAAGGCTTAAAGTGATTCTGAGGCCTCCTGCATGGGCAAGTCAGACAAGGCTTAAAGTGATTCTCAGGTCCTCAAGCATGGGCAAGTCAGACAAGGCTTAAAGTGATTCTGGGGTCCTGCATGGGCAAGTCAGACAAGGCTTAAAATGATTCTGGGGTCCTCCTGCATGGGCAAGTCAGACAAGGCTTAAAGTGATTCTCAGGTCCTCCTGCATGGGCAAGTTAGACAAGGCTTAAAGTGATTCTAAGGTCCTCAAGCATGGGCAAGTTAGGCAAGACTTANAGTTAGACAAGGCTTAAAGTGATTCTAAGGTCCTCAAGCATGGGCAAGTTAGGCAAGACTTAAAGTGATTCTCAGGTCCTCCTGCATGGGCAAGTCAGACAAGGCTTAAAATGATTCTCAGGTCCTCCTGCATGGGCAAGTCAGGCTTGTCGATCTCTTGGGATTTTTTTTCAAGTGAATGGAAATTCTGTAATACCTTTAGATTTCATGAGCCTATGGTTGACTAGCCAATATTAACTTTCAGATCATAAGGATTGCACACATACTAAAAGTATCATGCAAAGCCAAACAAGAATGGTTACCATGGTTACAAAACTGGGTTGAAAATGACGGGCGCTTTAGTGATCGATAGGAGGAGCGGTTTAGGGTGGTTCAGAACCAAGAACCAAGTACAGAACTTTATGAACAGAATCTATCGTCCCAACTTGCAATGCAGTGCATAGAATCTAACACCCACAGTGACTTACCCACATAGTATGTGGGAACCAAATTTGTTGGGAGTACCAGGGGAGCACATAACAGAATATAAATAAATTGCCTGTTATAAGGATTTGATAAACTTACAGCAGCCTTTCCTACGCCATAGGCGACATTGAAGAGGTAACGCAGGCCTGCACCTGATGAGATGTTTACAATGAGACCTTGTTTGGCTGCAACCATCAGCCTAGCTGCATACACAGAACAGATGTAATGGTTCCTGAAAAAGCAAATTAAATCAAGAAAAAGTAGGATGGTTTCACCAGCCACGGCACAATTGGAAGCAAAATAAAATATCACAAATTATGCTGGAAAGTATGAAATATTCATAACTAGACATCATAAAACCAAGTGAAATGTAAGTCATATGAAAGGGAAACAGTAAAATTAGCACTAATGTTATTATTTACGAGATAACCACATGACCCTCTCTCATCCATTTTGCTTTGTTCCCTAACAAACGCAAGAACCGTAAATCTATTAAACAGAAACTTTTCCCTACGAGCAACCCCC
>BQKZ01003832.1:0-13557 GCA_036244855.1 Temnopleurus reevesii
AATAAGGCAGTAATTCTGGAAAACGGAACATAGGTCTGACAATTCTTAGTTGTTACCGATTTCCAAATATTGACTTTGAAGTAGAATCGGGTTTCTTTGTAATGTGACACAATCGTCACAGTGTCCCTTAGGGGGTGTTGCTCAAAAGCTGCAATTGATCGCAAGTTGCAGTTGATCGGAATGCGCCAATCAAATCATTGTTTCATGCGCGTCTTGTTCAATGCGCACACCGCGCGCGAATAAAAATACGCTTTACAATTTCCAAAGTTGCAGTTGATTTGCAGTTTATTCTGAGCAACACCCCATTAGTTTTTTATTTTAAAGCTGTTCGTAGAGGTATTATAGTACAACGGTAAACACGTCTGGTTACCATCATGCGCGCACCAAGTATTTTGAAAGTCAGGGGTTCGACTGTTTGCGCCTCTCTTAGTATTGGCGCCCCGGGGATGCTGAGCTGGGCTGACAAGCCAAACAAAAAAAGTCAGTATCTGAAAAAAGTATCACCGGTCGTGTGCAAACTTGTGAATACTTCTACACACTAAAGAAACAAAATGCAACGCTGGCAGCACTGTTATCGCAATATTGCACCTTTGCACCATTTGTGCACCCTTTTTTCTTAGTATGTACAAATAGGTTAATGAAAAACACCACTTACAATGGAACCGAACCAGATACCTATCCACCCACACACACGTACTCTGATAGAATCTGACGCATGTTGTACTCAAGTACCATATTTCGTGATGTATTTAGATGTATTTTTCGGATTCAGATCTACTGAAGATATGAATACAGTGCATAAAAAAAATATAGTGAAATCAATCCATAAAACGAACTTTTATGGAGCGATTGAGATGAAATCTTTTACACCAAAGGGCCCTCTTTTGTATGAAATCATGTGCGAATGGGGGATGGCCTTTGCGATTCGAGCCCCCCCCCCCCCCTACCAGTCAGACTTTTGGGGGTAAGGTAAAGTTTTAGGGAAGGTAACCAAAAAGTTTAGCTTACGGTCTATAGTGTTATTTTGTTTTGCTCGTCAGCTCCTCAGGCGTAGAAATGGCAGGCGCCGTCAACTAGGCGGTGAGGGGGTGGTCAAAATTTGGAGATGCGCGCATGGATATCACAAGCGCATTGATAAATATTTAAGCAGTGATTGATTTTTGTTTTAATATAATCGATACCTTTAGGCGCCATATAAAATTATTATATCTTTCCACTCATGAAATACATCATTTTTATGCAGTATTCCCCCAAATTGGTAATATTTTGCCTGAATTCGACATCTGTATTCAATTTGTACAACGTATATGAGCGTTTTCCAACTTTATCTTGTCTACTACTTTTGCATTTTACTGGCGCACGTACATTCGTGTATGTTATGTACTGCACTCGTATTAATCTCGTTCGGTCGTGCAGAACACATGGACATAACCTTGATGATAGTAGCATGTACCAAAGAGGACGAAAATAAGGTGATGAGAGGGGAGGAGTAGGATTAGGGTTTTTTAGGAGTTTAAAAGTGGGGGTAATGATGATGATAATGGGTTGTGATTATCAATAGATAAGCATAATCGTTAAATTTCATTGTATTGCGATTTACGGCTATTCTACAACCGTTACAATGTCATCAATTGTTATCTATATGAGAGTTTTAAACGGTGCAACATTATGCCATGTTTTACGGCTTCAATTTCACGCATGCGCAAAGCAGTGATCAGCCTTCTGGTACTTCTAAAATAAGACCAGGGGGTGTTTCATCAAGATTTGTCGCAGAGACAATTGGTCAGCGCTGACAAATTCCTTGATTGTGATTGGATGAAAAGCACTATCGCTGACNAATGGATTCATAATCATATGTGACTTGTATTAATTTTTTTAATTGAATCTAATTTTTTTTATTCGATTTCCTATTCGTAATTATAATAAGATTTCCACATTAAAAAAATGATTAGAAATCATTTTGATTAGATTTCCAGGTTTCCCCGTTTGTATTGTTTTCCTAATCAAATTTTATTAGATTCTAATCAAATTTGATTAGTTTGTTTTTAGAGTGCAATATCATATAATTGCAGTACAAATGGAATAAGTAATCGTAGAATAAACGAAGCCATACACGTACGATCATCAAATATTCTATACCTCTTTCAAACTGACCTTTTACAGAAACATTAAATTTCAAATTTAGGGTATGTAGCTGACACTCAAATGTCTCTAAAAATCACTCTTACCGAAACGAGGGTAATTTACGACAGCGCTCTCGCGGGCTCGCGGCCAATGTTTCATGCACCAGATATACAGTTGACATATTTCAAATTAAATCAATGTACCGGTTAGACATTCTCGTGGGGTATGGGTATGGGGACATCGGCTGGAATGACAGGTGGCTATGAGGACAAACAAGGGAGATAATGGGTGTATTTCAGGAATATCATTACCTCGCGTTATCTGTAGCCGCAGGGGGTGTCTCGGGTGGTTGGTTTGGGGCTGCCTCTGATTTAGCCGTACTAAATCACCACGAAATATGTTTACATGTATGTGACTCTTGTATATCTTTAAATCTACGAATATCTGCAAGGATCGCAAAATATCAAAAAATATTTACTAACAAAAGATAGGAAAAATAGTTCAGCGATCTTAAAATACGTTCCTTTAGACATGCAAAACGTTCAGGCTCTACAGGCCAATGCTCCCCACGTGCATCATGCGTTAATGAAGAAAGATAAAAGTCTGGCCAGACTCGTATATATTATTAATGTAAGCTAATTTGTGTCTGATCTTTAAACATACAATACCAATAAACTCAGAAAATGTCCTGTTTAATTCAAAGGTTTATGGTATGAATGCTGTTTATGCTGAATCAGCAAATTTCATTTTAATTCTCGGCCATATTGGTCCCTTCCCTTTAAGAGCAAATGGTATCAGGGGGATATTAAAGGAAGCAGCTATATGCGGTACCAATGTGGGAACTGCAGCCTCCTCCCCTCTCCGAAATAAGATGGATATCGAAAATTTAAAGACATAGGGCAAACTGGACAGAAAAGAAATTTACACAATTTTAGAGGAATTAGTAATTTTAGCAATGTGCCGTCCTAATAGCTTAGGTGTTTTCAAATGGTATAAATGCTAGATCATCAGGGGTTTGAAACATAAAGGAGGCAATTAAAATTATGATAGAAAATAGTCGTAAGTCTATAGCAAAACAGGTATCATATAAATATGAATTAATCGCATTTATTTAAGCTAACAGGCCCCAGATGATATGTAAATCATTGTTATATCAACACTGTGAGTTTTTTCAGTATATCTTAATACTTTATAATGTATTTAGTACACCGTAAACACTGCTAAAGCAGGCAGGTTCTAGCATTTATACCATTTGAAAACACATTTTATGCTCGAAGTCTCCACTTATTACAGCGATTAGATAGAGCACTAAGTGACTCTTAAGTGGGCCTTTGTGTTTTGACGAAGCTCTCTATTAAACCGAATTGACGTGTCGGTAAAGCAATCGCATATGCGCTGAGCATACTTTATTTCCACTTCATTTGTCATACTAGATAAACACACACTCATGATATAAATTCGTGATGTTCTTTGACCTATACGTGATGACATACTTTGACTGTGGGTTTACGGTCGCTCTCTCCTTGCGCATAGGTGGATTCGGGGGGCAGGGAGCCGCCCCCCCCCCCCCCCCTATATGTGATGTCGAGGGGGGGCGTCTCGACAAACCAGGGGCCGCCAGATCTCTTTCGTTCATTGAGACCCCACACACACACACTAATCGTTTTTTGCTGGTCAGAATATTTCAACATTTCCGCCCCCCCCCCTCCTCCTATAGGGAAATCCTGCATGCGCCCCTTTAGCACTTCCGTCGAGCCATTGCGTCAATAGTCCACGTATGTCTTGCGATAATAAAACTTAGTTGACGGTCCCTTCGCGCAGGATGCACGTCTGTCTAAGGCCCGAATGCACGTGCTTGCGTTGCGCGCAAGCCAAATGTACGCACCTTTCCTGCGTAATTCTGCGAACAGAGAGCACCAAATAAGTTAAATTGACGCAAGTATTCGTTTGTTATTAACACAAGCATGAGCCATCGATGACATGATTTCACTTCCGTACATAGGTAATTACAGCTTTTGTTGACGCAACACAAATTCAAAGATATGTATTGCAGATATGGCCTTCGATAGGCAGGTTACCGATTTCAGAATCTGAGCTTTCCAAACCTTATTGGTGATAAAGATCAAAATGATGGCAAACGCACCTCTTGTCAGAGGATCATTGAAACTCAACCCCCAAAGGTTGTACAAAGGGTAGGCTACAAACTTAATTAAAACGCACACCAACCCTCCAAAAGGAGCAGTATCACACCCTCTTAAGGGAATGTCAACGAACGATTTAATAAGTAATTATTCCAGTCTATGATTTAATTCAATTTTACATCGGTTATACCATAATTGTGAAAACACGTCTAAGGAAATCAGTTGCGCAAATAAAATTGCACTTTTGGGGGACAATTTTAAATGTTTACATTAATAATGAACTTGCATAAATAGCGAGTAATCAGGCGAACTGCTCACACTGAATAGTCAACAGAGTTTGATGGCCAAAGTTGTCGTGGTAGGCAAATCCATGTCTCTGAAGGAAAAAATGCATCCATCTATTTCAATATCTACTGGAGCGGGGGCTTTAATTTGAGCGATGGTGCATGGAAAATAGTAAGATTAAATATCATGGTTCAATCTCATGTATAAACTTTTATCTGATCAATGCAACCTTGTAAAAGATTCGTTTATCAACTGGTAAACAATGCAGCTGCTTGACTAAAAGGGTTACCCCGTCATATTTCTCTGCTTTCAACGCAATACTTACTTCTCGATTCTGAAAGTGCGGTAATCTCTCAATTTCCATTTCATTAGCATTTATCAATTTCGCTTTATTGTCCTTTATACTATAAAAAGAATTCCATTTTCCACCTTTCAAGTTTTCTAAAGCCTCTCTTCCATTTGCCAATGCCAACGTGAAAAGGTCGCGGCCAAGATGTAGACACTTTAATATTTTGATTTAAAATTTACCATATATTTCATTTAGTAAGAAATTCATGCCAACTATATTGTTATTAACCCAGGTTAGACAAATGAGAATCTGGTATAATGGTTACCTGGCGTGTTGGGAAGTTGAAAGGCTAAGGCAAAAACACTTTAAAATTCATCTTGACCATATAAGAGGGTGAAGATGTTAACCTTTGGAATATTGGTTAGATCTAAACTTTACTCGAAAAGGTGCCCACACTGTTGTAACCAGTTCCTCAAATGAAGGGGCACATTAGGGAACAAATGAATTTTGTATAACTACTAATTCAGTGCATTAAATTAGCCATAAATAAGTGGTGTGGGCGGCGTGTTACCCGGTGTTAGGTAGACTTTTGCCAAACGTTTTAAAGGTGCGGAGCTTAAGTTTGACTTTAGCTCCGTGCGAGGCTTTTTAAGGTATGCGGGTTCTGTGTATGCATGTCCGCATTGCTTAGATGTGCGTGAGCATGTCTTCTTACGATAGTCTTTTGATTTTTTTTTTAATGAGAAACGTCCAATTAAAAAAAATATTGTTTTACCAACTGAGCACCATTTGTATGTCAATGTTTGTTTAGGGATACTGTTTTTGTGTGTGTGTCATACCAACTAGCAAATCATCATTTTGGCAGTTGGTACCCTTTACACTGTGCCTTTACCGTCCTTTCAATAAGTATTTAACATAGACGCTGTTCGAAAGCAAAACCACTTATCCAATAGAAACTACTTAAATTTGGTTTATCCATTGGGGAAATCTGTGAAACTGGTCATGGTTTCGATTTGCGTTTGTGGAATACAGCTCGGGTAGAATCGAGGTTTTCAATATGTTGGGACATTGACTGTTATATCGAAAATGTTATATGATTTTTTTTTTATTTTTTAAGTTGGTTTGGGTACAACTTTTTCCATCTTTGAAATTTCCCAACTGCTACCCACGATTATAATTTGTAACCATAAAGCTCTTAATCAAGTTTGCCCAAAACTATCCTTTGCACGATAATTCAGGTCACAATAATATCAAATATTGTATGAATAGGAGAGGACCCAAATCGAACCCCTGTGAAGTGCCATGTTTATCTGCATCTCAATGACAAGTTTATTGAAAACTAAAAGTAATAATAAGATCTGCATACATTGTACCATGGACTCCATGATTTTATGTAATACCAAATTCAACTTACATCACGCCAATCCCTATAACGTATTTCAAATGGATGAACAGGCGGAGTCAGAAATTTTCGTTGGGGAATTGGGGGCATTGGAATAGTTCATCATGAAACGATTGACATTTTTTTTAAAAAGCGAAGTGAAAAGTTTCACTTTCAAGGTATCACCGGATAAGCAGATATCTATTCATATTCCCCCACCCCACAAAAAAATAAATAATACAAAATAATTGGGGCCGCTTCTCACGCCCCCCCCCCCCCCCCCCCCCCAGTTTCAATTTTTTTCTCTCCCTTTATCCAACCCACAGATAGATGACATCAATCCATTCACATGCTGATTCACATAACCTTAAGGCCAGTGGTGTGTGAATGTCTCTTGTGATAACATCAAACTGTGAGCTTGAGTTTCAACCACCATTTGCTGATAAAAACCAATGAGTAATTCGTGGCTGTAGAGTTTAATTAAATCTTCAATGCGAAAGATTCGCGTTGTTCTTGTGTGATATAATCATTTTAAGACGAAATCAAAATTGGAATAAGAGGTATTCATTTCGCAATGGTGACGTACATGTATGTTCAAGATGCAATAACTTTCAGAGGTATGATATCAAATATCTATTTATATCTCCCTCTCTTCCTTTGTTCAGCTCTCTGCCTCAGTTTTTTCTTTTTTCTTTTTGTCTTTAGGAAGACGAAATTTGGAACAGAACCTTTTTTATTGGGAAGGGGGGTTATCGAATGCTGACCTATTTGTAGTTTTTATTTAGGCGAGAAAATAAGCAATATTATATAATATACAAAGATAATTATTTATTTAGTTATTTGTAATTTATTTATCAGAACATATTTACAGAGGATAAAACACGATCAGTATAAAAGCTGTTTTACATCATGGTCGTCTTGGGACGCAATACACAGACATATATACAGCATATATACAGCATATGAGTTTTATCTTTTACAGACATGTATCAATCAATGAAAATGATCTACACCTTAACAAAATTTTAACGTGTTGAAGATGTACAAGAGTTCAACAGGCTGCGTCGTTAAAACACGTAGAATATACTATATTGAAAACTGTACAGGCAGTTTATATAGTTTCTTGAAAGGGTTGATATATATGTAAGGTGAAAGTGATGTCTAGAACATTAAGGCCGACTCACACCTTTGCGTTTTTAGCCTGCGTAGACCCAGCGTTTTTTTACTTAAAAAATTATTCCCGTGCGCACAGTATACGCGAATCAGGCGGCGTACTTACGTTGGGCTTGCGCTCAAGGAGCGAACGCCAAATGTCAGCCCACCGTATGACATGCGTATTAATGCGTCCAGGGAGCGTTTTAACTTTCAAAAAAAACGCTGGGCCGACGCTGGTTAAAAAACGCAAAGGTGTGAGTCGACCTCTAAAGAGGAAGGAAACTGCGTGGTGGGTATGCATTTACAAAGCAGGTGATAGACCCTCACACTAAACAAAGGACAATCGATTCCAATGTAACGGATCGTGCCATTGAACGAAATTGATATTTTTAATGCTTGTCTGTAGGCATTTAGGTTGTCAATTTTGGCTGAAAATCGAGGCTCATATCCTGCTTGCGCATATTTATTTCTTTTTATGACGTACATGGCTTTAATTCATAAGTCACACGTAAAATTAACAAATATTGGACTTGCAAAATCTCGCGGATGTGTATTAGATGATTGAGTATTAATTCTTGTGGACGTTCTTCATATTCCTTTCCGTTTAAATCTGACCGAAAGACAGTCCTTCTCATTTAAAGATTCTCTAGTATACTACAGAATCTTTAAATGAGAAGGATTGTCTTTTGAAAGACAGTCCTTCTCATTTAAAGATTCTCTAGTATACTACAGAATCTTTAAATGAGAAGGATTGTATTTCGGTCAGAAAGATTTTACACAAATCAGCGGGTATACATGTGAAGATATCTTACATTAAAGGGAAACCCACCCCTGGAATTATCCTGCCCTCAGGATATGAAGAAAAATCAGATGAACAAACTGTGAAAATTTGAGCAAAATCGGACAACCCGTTCAAAAGTTATGAATTTTCAAAGTTACAGAGATTTGACAATCACTGCCGCTCCGTGCATCCGTGCGATCGGCAAATTCGACGGAATCTGTGACGTCATGTCGGACAACTTCTCATTCACTCTGTACACAAAACTTCATAATTTCTCCTTTTTCTCGGAAAAGTCAACAAAATACCATTTTTGGGTTGTGGTATAGCATTTCTGTATTGTTTCTGCATGTATTTTGAAAAGATTCATGCTGCAACCTCACTCTAAATTTGACATTGATCATTTTTTAAATATTCTATGTACAAAGTGAATGAGGAGTTGTCCGACATGACGTCACGGATTCCGTCGGTTTTGCCGATCGCACGGATCCCCATGAGCGGCAGTGATCGTCAAATCTCTGTGACTTTGAAAATTCATAACTTTTGAACGAGTTGTCCGACTTTGCTCAAATTTTTAAAGTTTGTTCATCTGATTTTTTTTATTTAATGAGAGCACGAAAATGTCAGGGGCTGGTTCTCCTTTAACGTCAAACATACATTTGGCGGTCTATTACCGATTATAACGAGAAATATGGGCTTGTAACGTTTATTTCCTTGTCAAACTTGACAGAATATGCATTAAAAAGAATAAGGCATAGCTGACGCAAATGTATGCACACGTAGAGCGCTTCATGGGCGCTTTCAACGTCGGTCAATTAACTGCCTTCAGTTTAAGCATACTGGGAGGACGTTGAAGCAAATGTGTGAGTCAGTCCAAAGCCATAAACAACAAACTGTAGATTTCTGGATCATTCTCGTTTTCAAGTTGTTTAATTGGTTCTAAGATATCTATCCAAGTCCAAATTTAAAGGCTTTTAGATAGCGGGAATGGTGTATAAGATTTCTTTTAAAGAAGCAACTAATAGAAATTTCAAATGAATTTGATTTTGGCTCGTATGATATAACTGCGTTGAAACTAACAGAGATGGAACAAATAAATTGGCGAAGTCAGTCAAACTCTATGACTAGCACCCCCTCCCACCTTCCCCCTCTCCCATTCCATGTACATACATGCGATATATATCCGAACTTAGACTGTGTTTGATTTTGTGTAGATAATGTTTTTAACGACTGAACGATCGAGAGGTAAAAATCTAAGATGAGCTTAATTTTTTGTTTTACATGAAATAAACGCGTTAGAATCAACAAAGATGGGAGAAATAAGTGGGCGATGTCAGATTTCCCAAACCTTGCTCAGAAGTTTATATTTTGAATTTTCGATCTTCTCCTCGTCGCCAGGGATGTGCTTTTTAGCTCGGATTCCCAGAACGTGGAGGTGTTCGATCCTTCAAGTTTATTACGCGATGCGGAGGTATTTATCCGACAATGCGAGTCGCGAAATCATTCATACCCCGATTCTATGCCAAACTAAATGACTGGCACCCCAGCCCACCCACCCATCCTGAAGTATGGACATATGATATGTATCCTAACCTAGACTCTATTTGATTTCTGCACGATATCCCGCCAAAAGTATATTTATTTAGCCCTGATATGGACGGAGGAAACCAGGTCATATATAATATGGATGATAATACAGTCGGATGAGGGAGACGAAATCAATGGCCTGGACATCGTTAGACTAGAGCACTATGCACGCTCGGTGATGGGATGGAGAAAAGTGCAAGGTGGGAGTTTGGTCTTGGATGCCGGTGTTTTCTTAGCGTGACATACTCCAAATTTGATATCTGGTGGAAAGTTGCAGGCATCCTTTGTGTCGAATTTTGCTGTAAAAGAAAAATCAAACTTTGAGACGATATTTGAATACATCATCTGTTCAGGGAATTGTAGACTTCGAAGTATCTGTTTGATAGATAAATGGGAGGGATCTTTTTTTACAGTACCCATTTTATGGCAGCGAATTGTTTCAAAATCAGTCTGATTCTTGTCAGACAGGATTTGCAAAATAAAACCAAAAACTAAAAGTGAATGTTGCCATAAAACTAGTGCATCCCAACTGAATGAGATTTGTATTTTAAAGTGGGTTTTTAGCGATTCTACCGAAATTTGGTTGCTGAAATTTCAAAGACATTTGTAGTGTTTGATTAATAGACCCTGAAAATGGACACATTTTACGAGGCACACTTTCGCGAAAAGGTGCAATCTGTGACAAAACTCGAAAAGGTGTAATTTCACACCGTTTTTGGTGAACACACTCAACAAAAAGAAACTACATAAAGGTTGTCAACTGCCAAAAAAGTTGCAATAATGTACCTTTTGACCACCTTAATCTGACACTAACTGTGTTATGTTGTTAAGTCATTATTGTATATCTTTTAGAGTAACAACCGTTTATACTTATAGGAGCATGACACGATCAGATAAGCTAATACCAAGCAGTCCACATCCTCAAAAGCGTGCTTTCGAATCATGTGAGTACTCTATAGAATGAAAAAATAAACCTTTTATAGTTCGATGTTTCACAAAAAACGCAATATTGCACCAAAAAAGATGCTCCAAGTGTTACATTTTATTTGCTCTACCTTTACCTTTATGCCTAAGTGTGTATGAGTTGCCTTCAGAATGTTTCTCTTTCTTTCTGGGGCCGAGTGCTCGAAATGGTCTTAGCTATCCTATTCTTGCTAAGACGTCTTGATTTCTTGTGCCACCCTCGTAACATAGACATTAGCGTAGGTGCGACTATGTTAAGAGGGTGGCACAAGAACCTAAGACGCCTAAGCACGAAGAGGATAGCTTAGCCTATTTCGAGCAACTGGCCCCAGGCGATTATCATTAAATACTTGCAGAACTCGTTCCAGTTTGAGGAAAATGTTGAGCATTTTTTTTAGGTCAAATCATTAAAATTTCTTAATTTTCAAGTAATAGTGATTGTAAAGGGATATATCTCGATGATGTCTGAGTGTATAAGTAAATTACACAACATTAGCAACATTAAAGCTTCAAGCAGTTCCGTGGTAATTTGTGGCAACTATGACAACCAAAGCGAAATTCTTGAAGTGATTGTGAACAATCTAAGTATAACTGAAGCCGTCTGCGACTTATCATGTTACGTGTTTCGACATTGAATCTGCAGATATCTAGGAATTGGTTGATATTTGATATGTAATTGTTGGAGGCAACTGCATTCATGTCTGAGCTTTGTTGTCACTTAATATCATAATTATTTGTGGTGCAGACTAGTCCTTCACATCCATATAGTTTGGTGCAGACAATGGCGGTTTAACTTGACTTTGGCGACTTTGAATCTACGATTTTAATTTAAAAACCGTTAGATTTAACTCTTTTACTTTTCTAATTTATTTCTAGATAATTATAACAATAATTATCAGGGTTTTTTATATAGCGCTTATCACTTGCACAGGGAAAATCCCTATAAGCGCTTGGAAAGATGGATGAATGGAGATATAGAAATACTAATATTTTGGCCCTACACATGGATAATGGAATAAGTTCATAAGTTAATAAGAATAAGGAAAATGATTATTAACAGTTTGTTAACATCAAACAAATTTGTTGTGAGAAATCTAGAAAGAATAATAAAAGGCTAAAATCTATACATTATAGTAACATTTCTATTTCATTTCATTTTAACATTTAAATGATTCAATTCACTATGAGCAAAATTACATGTACATTTTTAAAATGATTTGTCACGATCTGAACTCCATGTATTGGAATGTTTGAACATCACAATTTCTTTTACAAAAATCGATTTCTATTTCAATAGTAATACGAAAAGGGAATGGAATAACATTCCAAACTTTCTTCGATAATGCAGTGATTATACCAATCTATTAGTTATTTAAGATATATAATTATGCCTTTTTTTAATTCACTTACTATTTGTATATTATATCAATTCCCAATCGCTACTTATCAAATATATACTCAATGAACAATCTGTGTTTTATTGCGGGTTACACATACGTATTTATAAGTTGGTGTATGTGGGTGTCGGCGTATAAGTATGTATGTGTGATTGTAATGTTAGTTAATTGTTTTTTTTTCTCACTTCAATTAGTGTAACATCTACTTTAGATCCCTTCATTATTCTACATGTAACACGATATAAAGTATTTTCGAAAAGTTAAGTCAAACACAATTTAAATGCTTATTTGTAATGCTATTGAATTCGGTACCGGATTGTCATTGATGTGTCCGCACAGTTGAATACAAGGTATACGGATCTATAGTCTGCACTCTAGTTAACTTTTCGGAAATAGTTTATATCGTGTTATATACCTTCTGGAGTTCGATGCACATATAAGCGCTCTATATGTATTAGCGTTAGATTGTGTGTGTTTGTGTGTGTATGTGTGTGTTTGTTTTTTTGCATTTATGAGGGCTAGGGCATAAGTCTTCCCACGTTTATGTATTTTCGTATGTGTGTACGTGTGCGTGTCTGTATTTGTGCTGAAGTAATCCACATTCGCCAGAAACCTATTACTGTTTTACTTCCTTTTTTAACGCTGATGACATATCAGTTTATCGTTGCGAGTATTGATTCGCCATAAAAGAACTGAAAATCGTCTCCTTTAAAACAGCAATTACATTGATTGGAATTTTCCGTGACGTCACTATATACACATGACATTTTATTATGATGTAGGGTAACTGCACTATTTCATAGTTTGGGGGCAGAAAATTTCTTTGAAAATTGATATACCTTAAGATTTCTAGTACAAAGTAGAGAGGCATCGAAAGTCCAAATTTGTATTTAAAAGAACAGTTTTGAAAGGACAACCATTTAACAAGGAAAACGAAGAATTTGATGTGATGTTGCTAAGTGTTTTAGGACTTTGATCTCAAATATTGCATTTGACGTATGGTATAGATACTCCAATTATTATTGTAGATATTTGCAACACTAAATGCGTATCTTAATCAAATGTTGAATGAATAACCTCAATAAAAATTGACATATTGTTTATTTGCTAAAAGCTTTTGCCATGTGTAATAGCGATTTATAGTCACGTGATTATTCCTAAATTCAAGTCATCGACCTAAAATTCTTAAACGTTGGAGGAATAATTTGTTGAAAAGTGTTTTACTTCGTGACTAGGATAACAAGCTAATGCTTTCAGACGATGCTTCGTTTGGTTAGCACTGAATGATTGATCTCCTAATCTAATTTGTAGGGTTGCTGATCGGTAGAGCAAAATATTTGATTTTCTATTCCTGTCAGTTTGGGATTCTCCTTCATTCTCTTATATGAAACTTGATGAAACGCGATATTATGTCTGTATGAATGAATTGCTCTCCCCCTCTCTCTCTCTCTCTCTCT
>BQKZ01003833.1:12044-32782 GCA_036244855.1 Temnopleurus reevesii
CTTTTTTTTTTTAATTTTTGTTGGTGTTTATTTTTTTTTTATTTTTTTTTATTTTTTTTTGCTTGTCAGCCGAGCAGGTGGGAAGGGAATTTTATCACTGCCACCAGAACGAGCAAAGGCCTGGGACAAGGAAGCAACCTCAATTCAAGCATTAACAATTTCTAGTGTAGTGTTTGTGCACCATTGATTCTGCCTTCGTAATAAAATAATCGTGGAGTGCGGTCTCAGTGCTATTAATGCTGTATGCTACTTTATGTGGTTGCACGCCCCCACTCGACAGAGTCCATATTAAATAGCGTATGCATGTACTTTTGGTTTTCATAAAGTTGAAAAAAAAAAGAATGTGGAGTGTGCTTATAACTTATATAGATATGATTCACCAAGTGTACAGGCTGCAGCAGTTTATCTTTTTTTAATAGTATATAATTTCAAGAGACGTATGCATGTACTTTGGGTTTTCTCAAAGTTGAAAAAACTATAGGGTGTGCTTAGAAGTATATAAATATATAACACCAAGACGGGCTGTAAGATAACATATACTTCCGAGAGAAATATAAGATCTTGCGGATTGTTTTGCGATTTTTAGTATTTTTTAATAGGAATTTCTTGAAGAAGATCTTTTTCTATGCCCTTTTTCGACATTGAACTATATTGAAATTGCTTTTTATTTTTATAACAGCAATTATCATCCAAAGTCACGTCTCTACTTTTTTCGGCATCTTGTGAAACTTTTGGCCTAGCTTTCATGCCAGTGACCTGCATCCCCGCAAAACATTTAAAAAAAAACAATCATATCCAATAATTTAGTTTAAGATCACCTGTGTGTCAAGGGTATGTTGAATTGCCACGCAATTTGCAGGTACATTACTTTCGCTGACGCGCTTATGAACTGAGAGATGAGAGAGAAGAAAGGCGAAGAGTGATGATATTTCGAAAAAGGTATTTCTAATATTGCAGATGAAGAAAAATATGTTCCTCCGCAATTTGTAGACAATACACGTGTTTTCTGTCTAATTTCCCCGGTGGATTTCGATAACGTGGGTGTTGTTCGAGACCATGGTGTTTACATCATGGCCGTCTAGAGATTTGATACCCGTCTGCTAAGATGGATTTCAAGCAGAGTTGTTATTTAAATACACCAATTATATATACCAATTATATAAATTATGAAGGGCAAGGACGGGGCAAGCTAAAATCATAACGTAGTAAAAACTGATTTGAGACCGAGCAATTATTTCTATGCGCAATTGGAAAAACAATTACAGAATATTGTTGATATTTTTTACATCATCAACACAGAGTAATTTTGTTTTCTTTGTATTTGATTTTGTGATATTTTTCCAAAGAGAATACATCCCGAAGGCAATGTAAGGTAAAAAAAAACATAAAGAGAGATAAAAAAAATGATATGTTATTTGTCAACAGCTTACAAGTCGTTGCATCCGCCTGCTGTGTGGGGAAGTTATTAGAGCTTCAGAAGTTGGAGGTTCGAATCCAGTTTGATAAGATTGGACAAGAGTTTAGAGAAATGTATTCCGGTGATGTATACGAAAACTTAAGGGATCACAAATGTATTTCCTGTCTTCTAATTATCTGTGACACAAGGGATATATACTTTATTTTCTTTTTTTGTTGTAATTATTCATCCCTTCCCCAATTCCATCCAAACATAAAAGAATGGAGTTATCAAAAGAATAGTGTTCTTCTTGAACGATCTCATTGTAATATTCGAAATTTAGGAGACAATAAAGAATATACTTCCTTCTGAAATTGCAACGTATTTTTGAGACACATGTGCTCCCTTTTGTACATTAATACTCCGGACAGGGAACAGTGATCCAGAAATATTGAATCAATTTTTATCCAAAAACAGAATACGAGATATTCCCCGATTTGGGTTTCAATCAATATTTCATTGCTTTATTATCGTCGGAGAATTAAGGATAACATAAGTGATATTGTGATGACGGGCTGTGTCTGAATGACACTTGAGATATTGCACCAAAAATACCTTTGAGAACGGGTGTGTAGACAAGGGACATCATTACACCCCTGCTCGTATGGTTGGCATATAAAGGCCTGCCATTCTGGAATTTCAGGTATATACTTTGAAGTAACCGAAGCCTCTGTCTTAAAACCGACTCATACATTTGCGTTTATAACCTGCGTCAGCGCAGCGTTTTTTACTTTAAAAGAACGCTCCCCGAACGCACAGTATATACCGATCAGACGGTGGACTGAGATTCGGCTTGCGCTCAAGGATCGTCCGCCGAACGCCAGTCAACCGTATGACTTGCGTCTTTGTACGCGTCCAGGGAGCGTTTTTAACTGTAAAAAACGCTGGGACAACGCAGGCTTTAAACGCGAAGGTGTGAGTCGGCCGTTAGAATGACCAAGGAAATTTTACCGCTGGAATAACATCTGTTTGAAGTAGGTTCCATGCCGCGTCTTAAAGAATGACAAAAATGCTGGCAAATATGTGCGTCCTAAAATGCTTCACCAGGACGGAGAACAATCACTAAACCCGTTGCTAGAATAGCCATTATTCGTTAACAATAACGAAAGTTTTATTGTGATGGTAATTATATTTTCTCAGGTTTTCGCTGAACAAGTACCGCACATGAATAAGGACACAGATTATGTGAAATTTGGTACCAGCGACCAGAATTTGCAAGAATTAAAACAATGATTTCTACAAGTGGGCATTGTTGGGCACGAATGGCCTTAAGGTATTCGATAGAATAATATCTTTATAAATAAATGTTTAAAAAATACAACAATCGGAAGTAATCGGAACACACTTAAATCTGTAGCAAAAAGAGTCCATGTAAATTACAGTTTCTCAGCTATATCTCAATAAATAAGCGAGACTTGTAAATTAAGATTATGTTCCAAAATTATTGTTTACACAACTGCACATTTGTAACTTGTGTGCACTTTTACCATAAATTTACTGCGCATCCTAAATTTTTAGATCAGTTGATATCTTAAAATCACTCTAGTCGTATTTGGCGGCATGGAACCTCGGACATCAAAGGATCGCCTTATGTATTGTTCATCTTTTGAATTTGACCAGGTGTTTCCCATTCATGACTCTGAGTTGTCGCTCCATTCATGACACCTCCCTGGAATGACGACCATCTTGATTTTATGCAGCAATGTTTTTGCAAATGTTTTGTGAGAAAATATGTTTTCCTAATGGAATAATTACATTTTAAGAGAAGGAATGTACACCCCCACGTAGGTCTTGTTGCTCGGTCAAGCCAGCACCGACCTAGCAAAATTAACACATGCAATTTGCATTTTATTTATTGATTTTCCTTTACAATCTGAATACAAAAATACAAAGAAAAGGAATAAATTTAACGACAATACGAAAGTGGACTATTAAATAAGTTATGATGATCATGAATAAATCGTACGTTCCGACACAATGTAGAGTATTATTTTTTTAATAAAAGCTTGACCATATTTATACGAATCGATAAACGATGGTATGCATACATTCCTCATGAGAAAATGAATTTGATTTGATTTGATTTATTCATTTTCTGTTTCAAATTCGTTTTCACAATTTGAACAACAAACTATAATAATTTTGCAAGACAAACAAGAATATTTACACAGACAAATCGATGACACATAAAGTTTGAAAAACAGGTGATAGAGAAATGGATCGCAAAAGAAAGCAAACCAATTATTTGAATTAGTTCTTGACGCATTTCAAGAAATACATGTACATATAAATATAAATTGTCTTCTGTCGTCATCAAGGCATTTTAACCAACCTTTTTTTTAAAACATCCAAACCAATATAATACACGCACCATTCAACCCACCTGTAATCATTTTTCAATTTCACAAGACAACTATAATTCAATCCGCAATAGTAATAATGAGAATAATGATACTACTAATAATAATGATAATAATAATGATAATAATAATAATAATAATGATAATGATAATAATGATAATACTGATAAATTATGAATGTAATTATTAGGGGCCAGCCTTCTAAACAAGCCTCACTTCTTTGCTGGCCTCTATTTTTTTTTTATTTCTTTTGTCATATTATCATTATTATTTATGACTGTATATATTTGAATTATCAAAAGAACTGAAAAATAAAATGATTTGATTTGATTTGATTTGATAATAATGTAACTTATATAGCACCAAAATCCACCATATGGAGTGTTCAAGGCGCCTATTATTATTATTATTGTCATTATTATTATTGATGGACCCCATGGAAGAACAGAGTCATTTTGATAATGGCTCTGAAATGGGCAATCCATCCGATATTCATTTTATTCCTCTTGCTTTCATGTTGTATATATTTGTTTTGTATTTTTTTTTTATTGAGTATCGGAAATAAAATCAATCAATCAATCAATCATTATTAATGGGCAATCCATCCGATATTCATCTTATTCCTTTTGCTTTCACGTTGTATATATTTGTTTTGTATTTCTTTTTATTGAGTATCGGAAATAAAATCAATCAATCAATCAATCAATCATTATTATTACTACAAAAATGATATGCTTTGTTTACTTAGGATTGTCATTTCAGTTTATTGACTGTTGCACACGTGGGACCCTGCATATCGCTGGACTCATAATTATCCAACACTTTCATGAAAATTATTCTCGAGCAATATCGTTCCAAACACCCACCTTTCATGTCATTCAAACTACATCATTATCATTCAAACTACATCATTATCATTCAAACTATTACTTAGACCAATTAAATTAAAATAAATTAAATTCAATTCAATTCAATTCAATTCAATTCAATATTTATTTCACTCATAAAACGCATAACCAATATTCGTTCATCCAAACAACAAGTAATCGCGGTTCAATTCAATGAATGTGTATTGCATACATAACTTGCTGCTAGGTTGGGCAATCTTTATGTCTGTCTAATCGCCCTACCATTGGTCAATCTAATCACTTTACACACATTCAACATCAGAATCAACTCTCACCAATTTTAAAATCGTTTACTATTTCATTGCAAGTCACCTTACAGCTCAAATCGCCCTTTCATCGACACGTTATACCAATTACATATTCTTCTTATGATAATCATGTAATTTCCATCATTCCAAAATCATAATTATCCCCACTCGGCAGTTTATTTTTCTCAAAATCTGTTCGCTCTCACTTTCTCACAAATACCTGAGTAATCAGGACCATACCTGAAATGCCCACGCAATCCTTTTCTCTCCAAACCCCACCCTATTCTTTTGGTAAAATTCTCAAATATGAAACACTACTCTTAATGGCCCAGTCACAGTGGAAGACCCGATTCAAAACGGCTCAACACGACTCTTTGTCTAGGATTAAACTGGCTAAACAATGACAAAGAATCGTGTCGAGTCGTGTTGAATCGTGGCTTTATGTGACTGGGGCTTGAACATAGCTGAGCAACACAAAACATGCAAATCAAATTACATCGTGACAATCAGTGTATTCTTTTTTGCTATACAAGCGAACTTGTATAATACATTTTATTCATTTTTTAAACATTTTCTCCATCAAGCATTCATACCAGAACGCCGATGAAATCGTTTTGTTCTCCTCCTCATCTCATCACATATAGACATTATGGAATGTCAAAAATAACTTAACAATAAATAGTACTTTTGTTGACCATAGATTCATAAATAATATCTTGAGATATCGAGACATGATGATTTCTTCAGTATTACTTTTACAGTACTAACATAATAAATTATATTCGACAACAACATTCAAAAAAACGCTTCGTATTTCGTGAAATACGTATTTTGTACAAGTATAAAATCCATGAGACAATACACACTATAATCATGCAATCATTCATATCGTTTATGATATGGAACACAAAGAGATCGCTCAAATTTAAGTCACATCTTAAACTTATCGTCAGAAATATAAAATATAGAATAGTCATATATTTTCTTTTTGTTTATAAAACACACCACTGCGCACTATAGCCATTCATTCACACACCCACACACATACATAAGAGATCATTAACTAGCGACAGAAAATGAGATATGTTTTTCTTTGAGTGGCACATTTAAAACAATGAATTGTTCAAGCAATAAGATACGTACCGCATGGCACCCTAAACAAACCACTGACGTAGTGGATGGCCAACTACTTTTCGTTATGAATTTGAAGATGAAAATCATGCACGATGGCAGATTTCAGCATCACAAATATTATCAGGCCCGAATACCATAGAAAATTGTCATGAAAACAGCGTTCGTGAATACTAATCGAGCAGACATATGAATTCGTTGATTGCGACAAATCTTCTGAAATATTTGTTACTTTAGATCACAAAACGCCTTTTTTTTTAAAAGAAACGGCTTTAATGGTATTTTGTTATGCCATTTACTTTCTTTGTTCAATATTATGATTGTATGAAGTTTGGCACATGTATCACAGATGACATCTAAGAAAGAAAAAATATGTTTTTAGAGCATTATAAAAGCCGTTTCCTTTTTTACACTACATGTTTAATTTTTTTCATTTTAGAAAACATATCCACCAAAAGAATAATTTTGTTTGACACATTTAGGGCACAATCCGGAAAGTGCATAGATAAAAGCTCGATTATTTGACATTCAGAAAAATGTACATAGCAAGTAAAATCTACAATCAGATCATGCCAGCAATAAAAAGTATATTACTAAAAATAAAAAGCCATCATACCAGATTTCAAATCACATGAATAAAATAAAGTCTGATGTACCGCGGGCCAGCCCGCTTTTCACACAATGTCAAATCTTATGAATGTCCAATTATTCAAGCCTCTCAGAATGTACAAAAGGCCCCAATTAGCAATCACGAAGGAAAATTGGGGATTACCATGACATACACACTATCTGTTCCTGAAAAAAAATATTCTGCCACTCTTGAATAACAGTAGTCACTCAATATGAATACCACCCCCCCCCCCCTCGATAAAGAATGAAACTGGCTGCTATTTAAAAAAAAACTGTAGCGATGGTAAATTGAAATATACTCTGAATATCACTTATGTTTACTGAGGATGAATACTCGTAGAGGTTTTCTTTGGTATTACAAAGCAATGATCCTCTTTCGTAAAAACTAAAAACTTATAAAGGCAAGATACGACGATAGCTTTGATAAAGAATGGAACAGTGGCTAAAAAAAAACATACGGGGAAGGGTGATGCATGATTATTCATACCTCCATTCCCGACCNTGGTACATACGACTGTGACTGTCTCTTATACACATCTAGATGTGTATAAGAGACAGATTCTAACATGAGCGTGGAAAGAAACTTTTATAAAGCCTGCCCAAAATGAGTTGTATTTGGTTGAATAACTACTTTCAGAGGAAAATGAAATTTCAAATATAAATTAGTTACGTAATCAACAAGCAATACAATAAATTAAATCAAGGTGTCATATTGAATACCAAACTATATCTTCTACTGTATAATAATGAAAGTTTTCACCTATGCTTGTTTTGGATTGAATTCATAAAATATTCCCCTTTCCTCAACAAATTCTAATAACATGCCCCCAAAATGGAATCTCAGCACACCGCAAACATTATTGCAATACTCCCTCTACGGTGTGAATTACATAGGATACAACAGAATGTTTAGAGTAAAACGTTTACGCTTGTGGAAACTATGGGAATATATGAGGGAACTAGTTGAGCGTGAATTTTGTAGACGTATACGCTGGAATAATCCACGATTTGAATTTACTTAAGTGTTCTACTTAGCACCTTTTTTCTTTTAAATAAATTTACATCTTTCAAGAAAAGAAACAAAATAATTTATACTGTGGTGAATATTACTATACAAAAATCTGAAAACAATGTCAGCCCCACATTTTCACGTGGAAAACCTATAAATAGAAAGAGCCGTGAAGGCGAGGCCACTTTAGAATTCTGAAAGTTAATCAATTTCTGATAAATCAATTTTAAATACTATTTCAATGACAATATATAAATAATGATGACGGGGCCTCGTTTTACCTCTCCGCCATTGCTTCTTCTGCTCGATGCACGCTTTCGTGTCGTTTGACATCAGTGTATAAAACTTCATTTGTGTACTTGAAAATTTCAAAGAGTACACATAGATCGCGAACGTTTCTTATGTTTTCTTCGCGTTGTGTGTGGAAACTTAGCGTCGTTTTCGCGGGTGTTCTGTTCTCTCCACGGAAACCCTCTCGTAAAATCTGTATAGAAGGTGGGGAAATAGAAAAAAGAACAGAAAATGATTAAATCACTTGAAGAAAAATGCTGCTTAGTACAACTAATATATTTGAAAAAATTTAGAACGACAAAAGTATCTACTTAATATAAAAACTTCTACACTACTAAAACAAGGGTTACGGTACACTTCACTTTTGCTCATTTTTCAGGATGAGTGGTAGACATGGTAGAGCGAGAGATATCATCTGATCGTGTGAAACCTAAAATCACTCAAGTTTGCAAATGCTTATGTTTGGTAACATGTTAGACAAATGCAGTTGGGTAATTTCCATGAAGACAGTATCTCATACAAAAAGAACAGACCAACATTTAGAGATCCCTCTTTTATACTTAGTGTATGAAAGTATGATTTAACAAGGAAATTGTGTTCTGCTAATATAAAAGCGGAAAAGTCCACACCACAACATAAGGGCACTGCAAGAAACCGGTCACCAGAAGTGCAAGAACGCCATCTTGTGAAACGCGTGTTGCAAACGTGACACGCAATTCAACGTGATACCATCCAACACGAGTTTCATTGCTATGTCGGTCAATTTGACGTTCCGACGGTTTCTCACCAGCCCGCTTATATAAAACAAAGAAAAGACGAATAATTGAAACAATTCTTGCCTTATACCAACATAGATAGGAATTTTTTCACAGCATCTCGGTAAAGCACTGTCAATCAGTGTTTATCCATGTTGGAATAAGACAAGAATTATTTAAATTATTTATCTACTCAACACAAAAATCATTCAAAGAAAAGACGGTACTTACGATTTCATCGATCTTCCGTTCCGTTGCTGCGATGTGGTCTCTGATGTGGTAGAAACTCGACTTGTCGCCGTCAACACGTAAGAAATGATCTGCTCTGATCGTCAGTGACTCGTCTACAATGAGAGCCTCCATTGCTTGATAGTAGATCCCGAGATTTGCTTTATGTGTCCGTAAAAGATCCTCCTCGCTGTATCCAAGCATTGTCCTCGTTTCCTCCAGATGTTGGATTGGTGGTAGTCCGCTTACGATGAATGAATCTCGGATACTGATATCAGCATCAGGTCCAAATCTTTGTCTTTTCTGTAATGGAAAACAAGAAAAAAAGTAATTTAAGAGGTGCTGAATTTCGAGATAGGAACTAGTTTACGGCACGTTCATTTGACGGTTTACTTTCATTTCATATTGTCTGCCTTACTCTACAGTCCTCCACCAGAAGGCTTCTTATCGCTTTGTGATTTACATTTAAAAGACTCATCAATAGTCAAAGTGAAGATTAGATATAATTCGAGGGGTTGGTTCCCCTTTAACGATAAAATATATTCACGGTGAACAGGTACCAACCACGTACGAATCACGTGAGGGCGCTGGTGCGTGCACATTCCAACCTCAATAGAATATCGATATGAAGAAACTCTTCTTTTGTCAAGAAATTTCCTTTATTACTCATGGTATGTTATCAAAGGTAAAAACTTGTAAGAACATCCAATTGTGGATCAAGCTGAACATTTGTCTTCCAAACGCCTATGGTATCACTGATCCGTGACTGGCCAACTGTGGTATGCTTTTGTCTCTATTGTCAACATTGCCTTTCCCTTAATCGTTCTTTTATATTGCGACGAGGTCTCCCGTTGCCAGAAACTTCTAACACGTGAAATCGATTACTTGTCGAGCCTGCATGATCCCTAATTTCTATACATTTCAACTTCAAAAGGGGTCAGAAGACAATCCCTGAGAAAGAATAATTTTTCACGTCGTTGGTGGCAATACGAATCTGTTATATATCCTGCGTGATCATAGTATATAGTGTTTTAAATATTATACTATGCAACTGCAAAATGACGCCCATTATAACCTACATCAAATCATGGTTTCATTACTTGCCGACTATTTGCCTCATATATCAGAAGTAATTGCTCTACCCACATATTTCTTTTCAAGATAATTGGCTAGACAATAGTGCTACATACGACTGCGAACAGAATAGCCGAATAAAACGTGACCTGGCAACGAAAGAATGGGCAAAACAGTAACACTGTTTTGAAACAAAACTTCCGTCTGACCCTTCAAAAAGTTTGCGAATGCGTGGTACTATTTTTGTATAATTCTTATTTACAAAAGATCATGCAGGCTCTCGGCGGCAAGGTTTATGAACGGGATAAATACCAGAGTGGTTTCGAAATAGCTAATTTAGGAGCGGAATGTGCCCTGTCATGTAATGATCGAGGTATAGCATGTAAAGTATTTGAGGAAGCTTTGAATGTCAAACACCAACCCGCGGTGGTAGGTCTATGGTATAACAGGCCCTCTTCGGCTCTTACACGTGTCCTTAGCAAAATGTCCGAACTACAATTTAAAAAAAATAACCAGGCGCCTTTAACCATCAGAGATTCCCCCTTTAAAGATGTATGGAATATTTCATTAATAGGGAGCGATGGATGAGATGGTGAAGGCGCGGAGGACTTTCAAACGGAAGTTGTCATCCTGGGTTTGGTCGCGGGCCAATGGGCCATGAAGAAGTGAATGGAAGGGAGCCGACCCTCTCTCCCTAATGAGTATTTGACAATGTCCGATTAGCCCGGTGTATGCAGTGATACGCTATCATCCATCTCATAATGATAGGGCTGACGAGAAGGCAGATCTGCCTCACTTCATGAGCAGTTCGTTTATAAATATGACTACACCCACGACTTGTTTGCTGAAAATTTGACGTCATTGATCATTGAGGGTTTTTTTCTCTCCCAGTCTCTAGTACCACTACCCAACCAACACATGGATTTTTAATGCAGATGTTCGATTGATGAAATTGACTTTCTAACACGTCCACCTGAAAGTTCATTATGCCCTGGTTTATTAAACGCTTATTGCAGAATAATATTTGTTGAGGAGATATTCATCTACATAAACGGACCCATATCGTGTTGAACCAACAAAAAATGATCCTAGCTGCAATCACAATTTACGTATGTGCGTTGAACGATTCAAACATAGGTTACACAAGTATTTACAATTAAGTTTTCCAACATTGCTTTTTGATTATCAATCACTCTGATTAGCTTATCATGAGCTCGGTCGCTCTTGCTAAATCTGGCGGGCTAATAATGCAATATAATGATTTGCATCCAATATGTCCCCTTGACATTTAGAGGTAAAGTGATGAATAAGAGCGCAACCAACCGAGGCTGAAAGTGGTAGATAATTTGGTAAATTCATTATTGCAGCAATTAAGCAGTCAATCGCAATATTCTGAATATAGAATATCTATCTGATGTTCGAATGCAATAGGTGACTTTTATACAGTTTGAATAATTACACGTCAGGATTTTGCCATCAAGAAAAACCAAAGTGTTGTCAAATGCGTTAATTGATTTACAAAAAAAAAATCTTAAAGTAGAATGATACTTACATATCCATGAAAAACATTGCTTGCGTGTCTGGCCAATTCCTGCGTTGCGTCGGACAAATATTCGTGAAGTTGTAGAATCGAGCTTGCTGGTGTTTCTATGTATTCGTACGGTGCCCTCGTTGGTGCCCCCAGTGCTGTATATGATCGCCCCAGTAACGTCAGACCGAGGAAAACTGCAAGTAAAATAAGAATGACATTTTTAAAGATTATGTTGAAAAGGTTGTGGAAATTGGAAGAAAAAATATTGCAAGCTTCTCCCCCAAATGAATCAGCGAACCCTCAATGTAATGCATTAATATAGCATCTTAGTAAAAAAAAAAATAAAAAAAAGCACGTGGACTGAGGATAACAAAGATCGATGCCATTGGAATGTTTATTCACACGGTACAGACTCTTGGCTCATGTCCAATGTTTTGTTCTGGTCGCCCATGTGTGTATGGTTTTGGTATGGGCGACGCCACATCACATGCAATTATAATATATATTATCCAACTTGATTGATAATGTTCCTCGAGGTCAAAATTAATTAGAAAAGAGTCCGGGAGAGGATATTTCAGAATGTTACTGTTAATTATGAGCTAAGTGGGTGAATTGGCCAGTAGAATTTCCCATTGGGAGATTTAACTTGAAAAAAAAACCCGATTATCTGGGATGGCATCAAAAACACTGGGGACAAATACCATCCGATATCAGGATAAGCAAGAAAATTAGGTATTATCAAGAGGAGCATGGAGGCTAGAAGAGGTCTGTCCCCATCTTTCGGTGGTCCAACAAGTGATGCGGGACGCGGCGAAACCAGTTGGTACCTGTTGATTCGAGATGCGGATTGCATCACTCCTAATCAAGAATGACCTCAACATCAACTGGTATCATTTAGTGAAATTGAGATAGGCCAGGTCACTGTCAAACTAAAAGACAAATTAGGACATTATATTAGTTAAATAAATGATTAACTTGTAGATATACGATGAAGAATCAACATACCTCTTGTTATAGCAAGAATAAATATATTCGATGATATATTCGCCATCCTTGGCAATGTGTGAACGCGAATGAATATATTCACAAAGTATCCAGGAGAGGTGCAAATAAATTATAACTTCCAAACAAGTCTCCCTAGTTTTATATCACTTGGTATATTCAATGATGTTTGTAATCTCTTTAGCTCCGTCCAAATAACTAGCGTTTTGCGTTTTACCTCAGTGCTTGAAGCTTTGATTTAGAATGCAGATACTGCTTTGCATTCCCTTATAAATAGGAGAGCTAAAGGGAGGAGGAGTCAATACTGTACTATGAACGAGAACAGAGGATCACCGACGGAAAGGTTGTGACGTCAGTGGAAACTATGAGCCAATCAAAAGCTCGTTCGGGAAATGAATATGCATGAGTTTCTCGCACGCGTCGAGCCTCTGTGCGAGCGAGACGGCAGTTTATATTATCGCTATGTATACACAATGGTGTGTTTTCATGTATTGACTCGTTCACAGGATACTACCGCTGATTATTTTCTACTCGCGAAGAGAGTTCGCTTCCAGTCATGATCAACTCCACACACTGGGTTAGCCTGTGACCGTGAACGTAAAAATGCACAGGTAGCGGCGTAAAAAGGAGGGGATATCGTGTTATTTTACAACTTTTCGACGATTTAATCTCGGAGACGTCAAAGTGGTGTCGAATTCTCGGATTTCCGAATTTCTCCGTTATCCAAACAGGACCGTGCGATCATCAACAACAAAAAACAGACATGGAAAGTGACTGGAAGAGAAGGAGAGAGACGATCAGACAGCGGATTCGCCTTTGATGACAATTCGCGGTGACTTTTCTGATTCCTGTTGTACCCCCGCATTTTCGGCTCCCATATTAGAGTCCAGAAAATGAGCCCGTTATCACGTATTATTGACCGAAGAAAAGGAGACAAGGGAGAGGGGAAGAGAGACAAATGAGTCTCGAGGATGAGTCCCCATGCTTGCGTGGGCGATTGGTGAAAAAATAAGGACAATAGGAGAGACGCCGGAGAACAACAATCCCAAAAGTTACCGCCATCGACAACAAGTATCCGAAGTTCTAATTCGATTATTTTCCTTCTGATAGCATTACGATGTTGTAAGTTAATAGTTTCTTTTTTTTTCATTTATTCATTCGTGGGCGATACATTTTCGCATATTATATTTTGTCAGTCGTTATGTTGATATTGTAAAGGGTCACCTGCCATGCTTCTGCATCATTATTTGTGTGTATCGAATAAGAGCTTTTAAACTTTAACATACATGCTCGACCGACCACAACCCGTGGTCGTTGTTACTCTATGCCAAAATTGTATAATTTGGGTGCATATTTTTGAGATCGCAACTGATTTATATGCAGACATGTAGAAAAGAGGATATTGTGGGTTGTTTTTTGTTTACTCTGCTCAAAATAAGTTAAGGGTCACTTTTCAGTATGTGAACTAGAGCGAGATGCTTCGCATGATATTTAAGATCACTCATGCGTGAAATCGATTATAGTTGGATTTGGTCATTTTTCAGATGCATGAAACTTATCAACATTTCATATGCGTATCTACGAATGATCGCTATCTTATTTTGAGTAGTGTATATAGAACATCATGCTATCATTTATATCATTGTGCAAGATGTTCAATATCAAATCTATAGAATTGGATGTGCTCAATGCAATTTACACTTCTAAATGGTTCGACGGTATGCTCTACTACAATTCATTCATGCTATACTAGAAACATAGAAATACCAATGTTGGTTTCAAATGCTCAGTTTTTATAATCGTTATATTCCGGTTATTTTTATACCTTCCTTTATTGTTGGGTTTTTGTTACCCGATTTATAGGATAAAAGCAATACAAGCCCATTTTAATAATATAAATACTTCCTCACCATTCGGAATGAAAGATCAGGATGGTATTGATCATGAATATTGTAAAATTGAGAGAAAAATCACTTTCAATTTATTTGGGGGACGGAATACGATTGACTGACATTTAATACATTCGCTTAATGCTCAATGTACATTCATTCTAGCGTTAGCCATACATCCCTCCTGTGTATGTGGAGCGTGAAGCAAACCCAGTTAAGCCGGGGCATACGCTGTATATTAATTCCAATAATTGACTGTGTCTTTAAAGGGACTTCACCCAGACATTAGTGTGATATCAATGACTGAAGAAAAATGTGATGATCAAACTGTGAAAACGTTAGCACAATCAGATAAGAGATTCATAAGTTATGAATTTTCACCCCTGAAGAGCATCCTCAAATTTGCCACTTTGGCATGAACTGTGGTGTCATACATGGAGAAGTCCCGATTCTTTTTGTACATGAATTTGTCATAAAAAATATCAATACCATACTTCAATTGAGTAATCACCACAATCTTTCTGGGATGCTTACAGGATAGATGAAGAAGGTACATCATATTTGACCAGAAAACACAATTTTGTCTGCTTTTTTGAAAAAAAGGGAAATGCAAAATTCTGTGTACATAGTGAATGGAGAGTTCTCCATGTTCGCAGCCATTTTGTGCCTGTGGGTTGTCAATTTAAGGACCCCATGAGGGGTCTAAAATAAAAACTTTGAAAATTCATAACTTATGAATAGACGTCTGATTTAACTCAAACTTAGACAGTTTGATCATTGTATTTACCCCAATCCACTGACAGCACTTTAATATCTAGGGTTGGTTCCCCTTTAAGTAGGAAGGTATATGTCACTCACTTGGTATGATGATGATGATAAATCACTTCTCAGATGCACAGTGGAAGGGGGTCGATTAGAAGTCAAGTGGTCATGTATGATGATATTATAAGATGCATTTTAAACTGTCTAGTCATAAATCGTACAATATATTAGGCCTACTATTTTTCTGTTCTCATTAATTCCATTTTCATATAGTTCTCATTAATTCGATTGTACAAAGCTGTTATATTTTCTCAGGTATACATGGTTTATATATATTCAAAATATATTCAATATTAAAAGACTTAACGCTCAAATTATGTCGTAAAAGAATATATTCTAGAGATTTTACCATGTCTGATTAATTAGGTGGCACTTACAAAATCGATTTTAATTCACGCTTGGGTGAACTCTGGCTGCTTGTACCCCAGATGTCAAAATATGCGTAGCGCCAAATTGAAAGTTATGTGATCTTCACTATCTTCAGCAAGCAATCAAGAAATTGCTGTCATTCAATTCATTTCTCTTAGCCATGAAATGCTATATTTTTATATTGTTTTTAGTACTACCTGATTGGTACTGAAGCTTTATATGTATGTATTTATCGGTTAATGTACACATTTTTTCCAGATTTGTATTCGGGATTCCTTTGATCACTTTCAAATTTATCTGCAGCTAAAATCAGTATTATTGAACACTATTCGGGTACAATACATGGATTGCAAGCATGGATGAATATTTATTCCTTCTAACTGGTTATGATTAACTAGGAATTTCGTTTTAGACTTATCAGTGAAGATAGATAATGAAGTGATATTAAAAACTCGAATATTATTGATATGGACATAACCCCTCTTGCACGATTGGTGAGCTTGTCAAATGTTCAAATACAAGAACATCAAGTTCGGGAATTGTTATAAAAACGAATTTGTGAAATCCCGTTATGCGTGCAGGAAACTCGTGATTTCTTTCAGACATGATGGTGTAATTATATTTTGATAAATGTACCACATAATTGATTTCCATTTCATTTATGTCGGTATATATTTTGTTTTAATTTCCATCAACATTGATACAAGTGTTGGCAAGCTCCGACAACGTTTTGCATTTTTTTTTTTTTTTTTTACAGAATACGAAAAGTAAGTAGAATTGTAGAATCAAAATAGATAAACAAAAATATGCACCAATAAAACAAGTTAATCTAGAATATGTAAAAAAAAAAAAGTATGAATTCAAATTTTAGTGTGACACCGAAGTGGTCATTCTTATCAGTTACAATAAATTTCTCCTTTCTATTGCATAAAATTGCATAAATGGCATGATTGGAACAGTTTCTATCATGGCCAACAAATGCAAAATACATTGCAGATCCTCTGGCCTCTGATGTTATGTTAATATTTGATTGTGGAATTGTAATGGAAACAAATTATCCTTGGGAAATTGATGACAGAAAATGAAACCTCTTCTAATTGTGACTTTTAACCGCAGTTCATGATGTTGAAAGGAACGAAAACGTGAATTAATCATGTTCAAGATTATGTCCGCTATGATAATGTGTATTCGCTATGACTTTCCCTGACTTTTTATAGGATGGTTCATTATTAATTGTGTAATTGAGCTTTGATTTGAAATTTACTTGCATTTAATCATTTTATTAGTCACTTTTTAGTATTATTGATGGGCTATCATACACTCCTCAAAGAAAGTTAGGGATCACTTAGTAATGGTTTCACTTCAATATTTGAAATTTGAAATTTGAAATCAATTATGTGTGAAATGATTACAGTTTGTTTGATAACATGCATCTCAATTTCATCTGGGTATTTCCAGAAATATAAAACATCGTATAAAATAGCACGTACCAGTGATCCCTAAAGTTTCTTTTTGTGTGTATTGTTTTTATGAATGAAACCGGACCTTTTTAATGATAAGCTTTCATTGAAATTAACGATGAAGGCATTATAATTTCACCCAGTGACCCCAGGAACCTTATCGAACCATTGCGTAATATATCCTCTTGTTGTGGTAGTCCTCACACAGAAGTTGATTTGATTATATTTGTATTCTATTGAATAATGGAAGAGAATGTGGGATTCAATGATTTCTTTTGATAGTTAGCTTGTATTGATTCCAATAATGAAAATTAAGATATATGAATAATTATATAGGGGCCTATATATTTGATATAAATAAAATTTAGCACAGCTTGGAACTCAAGGAACTCTCCAGCGACCACCAGCGAAGTGATATTAAAATATCCTTGTTTTCACTCACCTTGCTCACCCGTGAGGTTCACTTTGAATCTTTTGTAAGGTATTTTATGACGTCGTTCTGGAGAGTTTTTTTTTCAGATTACACCAAATTTTTAAATCATTTGACTGATGATCGTCATTGGACGTGAAACTCCAAGTTGCAAGCTATGTTATATTTTTTTTTTATCTGTGTCAAATAATTTGCTCTGTTTCTTTAACATCGAGAACCCTTTGTAGAGATATACATACTTTAAGTATATATAGTTATATATCTAAATATCGATTTAACGATCGATGTTGTGCATTAATTAGCCAATTTAATATTAAAAAATTCGAAAATGACCCGAATTTTTCGGAGACTCCTGCTTCCTTCGTCAGAGTAAAACAAGTTCTATCAAAGTTGTAATAAATTATATTAAGTAAGTTATCATATTAAGTTGTATTAAATTATATGAACAATTTCTGTCGAATTGGCTAATTAATGCACAACATCGATCGTTCTCTTGAGTTATTCATTTACCAATACGTGAACTAGTACATCATTATCTCACGATATATGGCTACTAATAAATTAACCATGTAGTTATGTATCCATTTACATATCAAATTCTTGAAAACGGTTAATCAACGTAAATGACCTTTTAAACGCGCTTATGTTATTACTCTAGCAAAATTCATCATTTCCCTCTCACATCTGAAACCTGTTCCTAATTATATATATATATATATCATTCCAATTGCATATACTTATATTCAGCGTATAAATTAATTGTTATGACAGTTTTAACCCGCGATACATGGATAGCTGAAGACAAATATTAGCTTTATTTTATTCTGGTTGACAAGTCGTACTTGACAAGAAGAGTTAAGAAATTAGAACAGAAAATCCAAAGGATAATCATACCACTTTACAGAAATCTAGCATAACCTTTCATATCTCCTTTCTTGCTAAGATGGCATTTCGTTGTATTTTCTGATGAACACTTAATTAATTTTCAATGCAAGTAAAGCACAGTGTATAATAAATTATGTATTTATGGAAAATAATATATCGCTAATATAGGTCGTGATATATTAACAAGGTGCCTAACTACAAAATCTGCCTGGGAGTGCAAAATTAAGTCGTCTTAAATTATGATAACTTAAGTATTCGTAGCATTTTGTACGAGACAAAAATACATTAAAAAATCAATGTTTCTTAATAAGAAGTTTTATGATTGAATCTTCGTTTATCATGAGGACTACTGCGCCCAAATTCATACTCTCGATTTAGTTCACGTTTTTATTGAATTGTATTTGCATTCATCCTGCACTTATCATGTTTATTTCAAGAGAAAAAAACCCTATGACAGGTAAATTTAAATTGAAAATGTTCATCGTTTTACTTTTATAAACTCTAACAAAAGGTACCCAACTGTGAGTTGTAAATTTATGTTTAGACTGATTTTTTGTTCATCATGTTCATGTTGGTTTACATTTGTCTTTTTAGGGTACCTCTTCATGTATGTCTTGAAATTATCTTAAAAGAAGAGTCTATACCCCCTAATAATTTTTTAATCAGAAAAGAAAAAATTGGTGAGAACCAAAAAAATAGTTTAAAGAAAATATTTTTAAAAGTAATTTAAAAAAAGGTAATTTTTTTTGCGATTTGAAAAAATGGGTCAATCAATGATGATTTTTAGACATATTGCCAATTTAATGACGTCATGGGTAAACTACATGTACTAACAATAATTTTCTTTACATTTATTGTGCACAATTCATCATTTCTACAGAAAATACAAAGTTTGCATTAATTTGAACATGCAAATAGCATAAATAGGGGACCTCCATTTCTATCAGGAAATTATATTTTGGGGGAAAGTGTAATATTTCGTAACATTGGTATGAATATAATTAATGGTCAATATTATTGTCATGATTGTGCACCTATGAAGTCATCATTTGCCAATTTGTCTTAATATCTAAACATTCCTGACTTCCTCATTAGTCGGCCGAATTTATTCTCTCTTTTTCTTTGCTATTCATCTGATTTTTCTGCTCCTGTTGAAGAAATATTATTTTTGGTAGATCCTTCTTTTACCGTTAATCGTCTACAGAGGTCTATGCTATTGCAAAAAGGTTGCGATGAATCTTCAACTACAAAAACAGACATGTAGCAACGATTTGTATTGGTCGAACCGACCAATTGCGATTTATCACAACTTTCTTGCATTACCTCTTACTTGTTAAGTTCATATTTGTCTGTGAATTGTTCGATGAACGCGGAATAATACATTGACATTGTTTCATACATTTTTTATAACTATGTTGTGAAAGATTTCAGACAATATATATTCTGTTGAACCTTTTTTGTATATATTTTATTGATATTGAATAAAACAAATACCACATGATTACATTGAAAATTACCTCGTGTTAATTGTGTTTTTCCCTGTTTTGAATCAAGGTGTATTGAATATGTTTGGCGTTTGTCATGTTTGATTAGCTTGATTTGAATTTATGTGACGTTTTGTTAGTTTGTGGCACAAAAATGTTGTGAACGTTGAATGATTGATCGCAGCTCATTTTTAGATCAAAATGACTGATGACAAAGGTGTGAATCGTTAGTTTAGCATCTTTGATGTGAATTTGAATATGCTAATTTCTAATGTAATGATTACGCAAAAATAGTTTGGATATGCATGACCGACTAATAATCCCCCTAAAAATGGCCCGACCTGAACTTGTTTTTCTTTTCACTGAAATCACAAAGGTCTGGAGAAAATCAAAAGGTCTGAAAATGACTTTTCATGTTTGATTCCACATGTTTTCATGTACTTTTACTAAGATTTGAGTGAAAAGGAAAAACAAAATTAACAAAGGTTCAGGTTGGGCCATTTTCAGAGGGTCGATTGGTCTAGTGCATAAAAACAATTATTTTCAGGGGCTTTATATCGAAGGGCTGGCATCCATTTTATCACGATCGCTGGATCGCTTTCAATCCACGAAATTGTCGGATGGTAAACTATTGTACTTGAAAAATAGTTTGTCAGCCCTTTGCATGGTGAAGCGGAAGCTTCCAGGCGCATGTGCTTGATTTTTACATCTCTTTTATATTGAAATGATTGATGGATGAATGGATTGATGGGTGGGTTGATTGATTGATTGATTGA
>BQKZ01003833.1:33783-55618 GCA_036244855.1 Temnopleurus reevesii
CCCCCCCCCCCCCCCCTCCTTCCCTTCGCTCGATGACGATTTGTTTTGACATGAGTGGAGTTTACACCCTCTACAGAACATTTCCCAGTTGAACTTGACTTATTCTCCTGGGGCCAATTGCACGAAATGGTCTCAACTGTCCTCTTCTTGCTAAGACGTCTTAACTTATTGTGCAACCCTCTTAACATAGGTCCAAAGTGGATTCGTCTATGTTAGAGGATGGCTCAAGAACTTAAGAGGTCTTAGCAAGAAGAGGATAGCTAAGACCATTTCGTGCAATTGGCCCCTGGTCTATTCATGCCTACTTTCATTCTTCAAACTATTCTTAAATACACCTGTATCATGATAATTTACGTACATACAAACAATTCTAATTATTGCTGATTTGAATTACGGGCATACTATTACTGATACTGTACGATTGAAAATGACGTTATTATGAATGAATGAATGGATAAGTATTAAATCATTCCTAAGTTACGGAATTTGTCAATGCTTCATTAGAGCAATTACAGAGGCACATGTTAAGACACCTATCCAGTCCCATATCGGATATGAGCGCATATTAATGTACTTCTGATTACATGGGGAAGTTTACCGTGATTCGCACTGTACTATGATGATCAATATGGTACCACCCCTAATTTGTACCGTTCATGACCCTTGGCTTTATAGCTTCTGCCAATCATACTTAAATAATTGAAACTAACATTATCCTCTTATTGAATCACATTTTGTTTTGCTTCTTAGGGTATATTTTTTATAGACTGTGGGAATGCAAGAAATTTCATCGAAAGTGACTTCATTTCATCCGCCCTGGAGCAGTGGAGTCTAACTTTAGCGGCATCGCCATAGCAGTTTGAGTATCCCGGGGATTTTTCGCAGAAGTTTAAACTTTATTAAGCGCTAAAATTTTGACTATTTTTAAAGTCAAGTTTAGGGGACCTACACTCTAAAAGAAATCCATAAGACCTTAGGTATTACTCACTTTTTATAGCACATATATGGCTTACTTAAAAAAAAATCGGTATACGCAATAAATTTAAGTATTACCAAATCAAAACTACAAACTCAGTAAAACAAAAATCACAAAGTATATTTCAAGTAGAAAATAATAATTGACCAATACACTGTATATACCACAAAGAAAAAAAGGAATTTTAAGTAAAGGAATGTTTCCCCTAACGACTGAACAAGTAACATTGGTACGAGATAAAAGACCCATTTTCTAAAGCGAATGTTATTGGATCGGGCGGCTCTATAGTCATAGTAGGCATACTCGCGAAAGTTTTATATTTTAGGCTACTTGATAAATTTGATAGCTTGTTTATAACTGACCCCATTTGAATAGAAGATATCCATATTGGCATATAGTTAATGAATACTCAATAAGAGGCTATTTTCCCTCAATATTTAATCAAGAAATTTCAACAATTCTTGTGAGAGTGTATTGTGTATAAAAAGGTATTTTCACTACTTTCCAAATGCCTCCGTGTCTAAACTTATCATACTTATCCTGTTTAGTTTTTAATTCTAATTCAATTAATCGGTTCTAAATTCTAAGGCCCGTATTCCGATAGCGAGGTTTAAGTTAACCCAGGTTTAAATCTGTGGTTTAAGTATGGAGAGCCAAAAGTGGCTTGAATCGATAATAATCGATGTTTAATTTACCAGCATATTTGGTACTCATATTATTTAAAACTATCTCGGAATAAAAACTTCAATAGTTTACTACATTATTAGAGAATGGGAAAAGAGAGCTGTTAACATACGAATTATTCATTGTAAATAACATTTTGGCACTTTTGGCTACTCATACTTAAACCACAGGTTTAGACCAGGGTTAACTTAAACCTCGCTATCGGAATACGGGCCTAATAGTTTAGTTTCGGTTTTTCACGTATGCTAAAGCTGCCACTTATCGTAGGTGTTCGAACAATACTTTCCTCTTTTAATTATGACCTTCAAATTGTAAGTTACTCCTGATCTATATCCAGTGGCAGATCTACGGGAGTTTGGGGGTTCGAATCCCCCCCCCCCCCCCCGGGGCCCCCAAGAAAAGTCACAATTTCCTCCAAAACAGAAAAATCAGATGAACAGATTAAACAAAATATTAAATCGAACAATAAATAGTGACGTTATGAATATTTGAATTATATAAGTGAACAGGGATATTCCCACTAATTTGCAACNGTATCCCGGGGATTTTTCGCAGAAGTTTAAACTTTATTAAGCGCTAAAATTTTGACTATTTTTAAAGTCAAGTTTAGGGGACCTACACTCTAAAATTTTAGGTATTACTCCCTTTTAATGGCACATATATGGCTTACTACAAAAAAATAATCGGTTTACGCAATACCAACTCAAAACTACAAACTCAGTCAAATTAAGTGAAAATCACAAAATATTTTCAAGTAGAAAATAATAATTGAACAATAGCACTGTACCACAAAGAAATTAAAGGAATTTTAAGTAAAGTACCGTAATGTTTCCACTAACAAGTAACATTCTTACGAGGTTGAAGACCCATTTTTTTTCTAGCGAATGTTATGGGTTCGGGCGGCTCCATAGTAGGCTTACTCTCGAAAGTTAAACATTTTAGGCTACTTGATCAATTTGATAGTTTGTAAATAACTGACCCCATTTGAATAGAAGATATCCATATATCCATTGCATGTATCCGAAGAGTGAGACACTTGGTTCCATTCAAAACTTTAGTAAATCTGTACTATTCATTGATCCTACCTCATATAGATTGTTGCTGTACCGCATGGGGCAACTGTTCAATCACCAATCTAAATAAATTACAAAAACTACAAAATAGATACGCTCGAAGGATTTTAAATAGGGACTACAATACATCACAATGTTATCTTCTTACTACTATGAACTGGCAGTCAATAGAACAAAGAGTTAAATTCAATTACTGTATATTAACCTTTAAAATTATAAATTCCCTAGCCCCTGCATACTTAAAACTATTGATTCAAAGAAAAACATATAACTATTGTACAAGGTGCTCTGTAAACTCTTTGCTTCATATTCCGCATCCCAAAACTGAATTTAAAAAACGCTCTTTTTCGTACAAAGCTAGTTACTTATCTAATAAACTTCCCATTGCTGCACAGTTATTAGATTCTCTGGCACCTTTTAAGCGTGCATGTCAAACTGCCAAAATTTATTGTAATTCTTTCCTCCAAATTGTCACTTTTTACTTGCATATTTCACAAGGGGAAGGGGGGAGAGGGGGACCTTCAACTTGTAAGTTACTCCTAATCTAAATCCAGTCGCAGATCTACAGGAGCGGGGGCTTATTCGTGAGCTCGGGCTTGGTCGCTTCGCTCCCTCATCACTGTCTACCTTGGCATCCAAAATCCCCCTTTTTGAAAAAAAAGCTAGATATGCCCCTGATGTCTCCATGAAAACGGTTGAATTTTCACTTGATCGTATCCGTGCACTTCATCTTCTTCCGTCTCCATATAAAAAAATGACCACCCTTCCTTGTCGAAATTCACATCGCTGCTTGACAGGGTTACGAAAAGCTCAACACCCACAGCGAATCAAATATTTGGGCTACTGCATTACACCAGTCTTACACCGGTATTCCCAATATAAATACGGAAGCATGCAGTCTTGCGTGGTATGAGAGTTAGTTTTGTAAAAGTGAACTCCAGCAGTTTTCGCGCCAAGTGGTGAATTTTTGAACAAACACCGAACATCAAAAATAACTCCCAAGCCAGTGATTGCTAGAAATAAACTTGAAATATAGGTTAGGCACTGTGCAAACTAATATAAATTAATTGACAAACGTCGTGGGAAGATTTGATCAATGGGTCCAAGTGGATGCCTACGCCGAAACGGATGTATTCTATTGTGATCGCAGTACTTATATTTTATTCTATGTTCATAATTTTGTGCGCTTTAGGAGCTTGTTTCATTTGCTTTCAATTTATTTGTGTTTTTTAAAGAATATGTTTGGAATTGAATCGCATAACCTCCTATAATTCACGCAAACGCTATTCCGTATTGCTCTGGATGGGCGATCCAGCTAGTCATTCATTTTTCATGCAATCTATTCACACATGGAATTATCATTGACCATTACAGTTGATTTTGCCTCCATATTATGTTCACTATATTTCATCAATTTGGAAATGAACTACGATACTCCTTATCTGATAGATGCTCAACAAGCTGATGATAATTATAGATCAATGCCAATACCTTATCAATTAGATTTTGAAATCTATCCTATCGAAGCAGTATTAACAGCAGGTTAAAAAATTCATACCTTAATCAATTTTTTTTTTTTATAATTTGAATTGATACTTTTATTCAAGATAATGATCTGAGATTGCACGGAACCGGGGAGTGTCTGAAGATTGTCTGACAGGCAGAAAATACACCTAGTAAAAATTATCACACTTCTCAGTCAGCGGCCGCTTAAAAACGGGGGGGGGGGGCGTTCTCACATATATTCTATACCATCTTAAATGTTCTTCTCACTCGTGTAAATTATGACGGGTCAGTGGAAATAAACAAAAATCATTTGATTTTCCCTTTAAACACATCTCAAGCTTAACATACTTAATGAGAATATAAATGATGACTCTTTTTGGTCGATTGCGTCTTGGTTTATCGAATCGCGACGACCAATGGGCATTGGTGTTGAAGTATCAGACGATAGATGAGGCGATGGCCAAATTATCATAATTGCTATTAGATTTATTGCTTTGAGTCATTCATGTCAGAGTTATAAACGCGATGAATACTACAAGGGCATCAGTATACACTCTGAAAGCTCTAATGTTGAATGAGCATTTGAAAGGTTGGTCATGTTGGTGGGTCGACAAACTTTTTAAAGAGGTAAATTAACACTTCAAATATGCTGGATTCAACAGAAGAGTGTTGGATCTAATATGCTTAAAAGTGTAAATTTGCCATTTATGAAGGTTGTCGCCCCTCCAACATTCCAAAATGTAAATTAGCATTGCGTTTTTTAGAGCGTAACTGTGTAATCATATTGGATGTAATGTTAATAGTTGACCTGTCTGCTTGTGTTTCCAAATTACTCTTGGAAATGAGCTCAATATTTTTTTTTCTAGTATGACACTGTTATATTCCGACAAACAGAAAATGGCCCGTTTCGGGACAGGATGCGGAAAAGATTGTACTGTTATCCCATTTAAATGCAATTTTAAAAGAAAAAATAAGGTCCGCGGGATTTTTTTATTCCTATTCGATATGTCAATTTCCTTAAAAGTATCATGTGAAAAATAACACTAAGTAAGAACTTCAAGGTAAAGAACAGCAAAAGATTCTTTCGAAATAGGCCTTGAGGTTATCATTTTTTCTGCCAATTTTTTTTCTTCAATATTCAGTTATTTTAATGAAAGAAATACACAGATTCAAACATAATTTTCAATTTAATACAGTAAATCTTTATGCGGTTAAAAAACGCATAAAAAAATGAGAGAGAAAAGTTGCATTTTTATAGGGTTGGTCAGTGGCAGACGATAATTTTTTTAGGGGAGGGGTGTGGGCTTCATGTTGAGGTTTGACGCACGTGGGTTACTAACGGGTAAACCTTCAGACCAGGGTAGAGATTCTGATGAGCTGCGTACCTGGTACGAAAAGACATTTCTCCGAACAAGCCATTGAAAGACCTTTTATTACTAGTCAAAGAAGCTTACAGTGCAACAATAGCTTTCAAAATGATAAAGCAATCGAGCATGAAAAGCTTAGGAAACTATTGATCAATGAGAAAGCATTGTTTTGTGGACTGGGAGTCAGTATTCGACAGAAGAGCCAAACAATTACGATATTGATCCATCTAGGTATTTCTGAAAATAGTACAAAAAACCACAACCATTTACGTACTGGTCGACCTTGCTTTAAATAGCGAACATTAGGTTCTTGTGTATTTTCTTGTATTTAATTCGGTAAAGTCACATTTTGAAATGTGTTTTATAAGAGATTAGAGTTGTCGGAGTTTTTCTTTGAAATAAAGCTCACATGATGAGTGCAGCAAATCTGGGCACCTTGCCCACCCCTCCACCGTCCAGCATGACCAGCCCATCCTACTAGATTTGTCCGCAATTATAAACAGATGAGAATCATTAATGGCGCGTGGTAAACGGCAAAAGTGTGACAGTAAGAATTCCACACATTAATGAAATTTAAAAAAATGGCATAAGCATAATTTTTTTTAAATTGTGCCTCAAACAAAACTAAATAGATGACAGTGGAATCTTTTTAGTGATCACCTTGCTGCAAATATCAAGAAGTTTGTTAATCCTAAATTTGAAACGAAATGGTTTCATTTGCTTATAGGGACTCGGGTTTCAATCATGTGAAACATTTTCATGGGTATAGCGTTCGGTCTGCCCAACATAATGACAAATGATTACAAGTAAAACGGAACCCCCGGTGATTATATGCACAAAGAAATAATGAGTTTATTACATCATTAGAATTAGAATCACAGTGCGCCTGATCGAGTTACGTTAAAAGGGGTATCAGTAACCACCCAAGATAACATCGTTATACTCCTCACTTTATATACCGAACAGTGGTGTTAGAATAAACACTGGACTGTGTAGTGTCAACGGAACTCATGGATTATAGTGAGAAGTTTATATACATTGTGGTTATTAATCATCAATCAAAAAATCACCCGGTGGTCAATACGGGACTGAAATCACCAATACCCCGCTATGAGTGTTTGATCTGTCCGTTTTAACAATTTGGCGACAGATTTGTGTATTTTTCATCACCTCCTATATATTTGCTTCGTGTCGCAACCACCCCGTGGCTTCAAATTGAATAGTATAAGTTTTTGTGTTAAAGTTGAGTTATTTATTTAAAAATATTTTGTCAATCTACGTTTTATTTAAGAATTTTTACCGCAGGAATTTTCCGGTGTTAAATCTTGTTCGCGTTTACATCGTATTTGACTCAGATAATTGAATTGACAAAGAATGTAGCTTGGATAGGGGAAAGCTTTTAATAACTATTTCANTCTCTTCCCATTTTCTAATGCGAAACCATTGATGGTGGAACGTACATCACATGAAAATTTCAAAAATTTACCGGGTTTGTTATTTATTATTTTTAGTTGAATCACCAGTCGATGGGTTTAATTCTGCTATTATTCAAATCGAACTTGCCACAGTCATCGAACTTCTCGGTGGTCTAGTAACATCTGTCTCGTCATGAGGAGGTCGTGGGTTGGATTCCTGCCTGAGTATGCCTGCGATTTCTTTCAAAGCATTTCGGAAACGCTGTGTCAATCAGCTGTCAATTTCACATCATGGTCATAGCTATCCTCTTCTCGTGCCATTCTCTTAACATAGATGTTTCAATGTTTGTGTTTAAAATAAAAGGCTGGCAAAAGAAGTTATGGCAATTTTGTGTAATTGGCTCCAGTATTTTATGTTTGAGGCAAGACAAGATTATTTGTTATCTATCCAGCATAAAAATCATTCAATTAATATTCTTACTTCACCTGTTTTTTCCAGAATTTCTTTGTCATTGCACAGTTTTGCTTGGGTGCATGACAACAAACTCACAAATGCATATAAATGTACAGGGCCTACACAAACAGTTCGAACTATAGGAATGATGTATATGAAGTCCTATCCCGTTTACAAGTGACACCTAAACTGACCTTAGGGAAACAATTGTGCTTCCTACCTTCCACATGCAGTTTTCAACCATGTAATATCTTTTGGACTTTGGCACTGACTTCCCCTTTTACTTGTTTTAAGCCCCGGTCATAGGACCCCGAAAGCAACACGATTCACCCCGACTCTTTGTTAATTCACAGTTAATTGCCTCAGAACAACGACTCGGGGTGAATCGTGTTGCTTCCGGGGTCATATGTGACCAGGGCTTTATGTTTCTCGTGCATTCTCGTGTATTCTAGTGCATACCTCCAATTTGATATGAAAAATTAATGATATTCGTGCCGCCGTCTTTCTGTTCATGTCGTTTCCAAGATTGAAAGTTGAATGCAAGTCACCTTTAAAAAATGGACTTATCTCCATTTTCTAAAAGTTCGCCACGGTCGCGAACGATAAAAAAAAATCTAGGATCTGAGGATTTTAATGATTTTGATCGAGGCGAACCGTTTTGACCTTTACCAAAACCACGTAGACCTACTAGCCGTGTTAATAATATCCGACGACCCAGTGTAAAATCATTTTGAAAATCAAATTCAATCGGCACTTTCTGTCACGATCAGAAAGAAAATGTCATATGACTCAATCACAACGAATTGATGTGAACCAACATCGATATACAGATAACCGTTACCTTAGATTCGTAAAACGTCTTGAAAAGTGGGTGGCGATGTAATGCCCTTTTCCACACTGACATAATATCAATGTTGCATGAAACAAATTATAGAATTACGCCAGATGAGCTCCCAAGATTATGCAAAATTGCGAGAGTATATGCCAAATTCTCATGAACAGGCGAGTAGCCAGGATTGTGCGTAAAATGATGTTAGAAAGTGCTTCTGTTAAAATAAACCTTTTTAGCTAGATTTACCTTTTATGGGGAAATGAATTGGAGCAAAAAGTTGTTTATGGTTTATTTTTTTCTTCATCATCGATTGAGAAAATTGTCAATTTTTTTCGGTTTTTAAAAAAAAATTTATGTCTGTTCTATCAGAATATCAAAAGTTTTATTCGGCGGACATTTTAAGTTGTTCTGAGGAATTTAACAATGACTTGGAGGGAACGGGTTTTTGTAATATTATAAATATTCGATTTTGATTTGACCATAGTTTGACCTCTACTCAAATGAAATGGAAGAGTTCACTCGTGTCACGGATCGAGTGGTCCAGGTAATTATGAGTAAAATGAAGGCAGTGGATCTTGGGCGGTCTAGTATAGTGATGTCATCCATGAAACGATTAAAGGATTTACAGAACACGACTGGATTATAAAGGCGGGTGGTATCTTACACTTTCTTCAAGAAGGATTTCCCTATTTAACAAAGAAAAATGTCCCGCTTTTTCCTACAGACAAAACCATGACAAAGAAAGCGCCTTGTAGTCTGCACCTCTACGTGGTTTTCACCACCTTACACAAAACGCGCTGAAATTTCAATTTTCCCTTGTCACTTTATCAAAAGGGGATCGGAAGTATTCAATTGATGCAGCCGTATTTATAAGGTCAATAAAGGGATAGTGTGTGTTTATCTTACTATTCCATTTTTCACATTCCATCGAGATTTCATTCACCCCTTGACAAATATGCATTTTTGCTTTCGGTACGTTTAACACCTCGCCCGTGGCGATGGCGTCTTGATTGTTTAACGAGCGCTAAGGTGGAGTTGGTATTTCATTGATGTGTTTGTAAGTTGCTATGCCACACCGCGGCACGAGAGCCTGGCCAATGAGACACGCGACTCGCGCCCGTCACTGTGTCTCCTGATGTGCGATATCCCCAAGCAGCATTCTGTGCGTAATGCAAGAATGCACCTGTAAATGCATGCCGTAGTCTTTCGGTGGCAGCCGTTACATTGGACTTCTAAATAAGCGCATCTGGGCTGCAAATTACGGTTATTCGCGGTCATGTGCGCTTAAGTTACATCATTTGACCATGAATTATCGGACAAAATACATTGCTTGGGGCAATGGAATTTTTTTTATGGAAGCACTTGCTGGGCTCGAGTCGCACAAAGTTAAAAGTGAAAGTATCGGATAAATAAAGAATGTTGGGTGGGGGTCCAGACGCATTTATTAAAAGTTAGACTCAAAGGGACCAATTATCCCTCTCGAAACCCGGGGAAAAGCTGCGGATTTATCGTGGAGTTACAAAAACAGTCAATGAAAAAGATGAATGTTTAAGAGTTTTAACGACAAACCATTAAGAAATTTATAGCGGTGAAAATTCTACAAGTTTGTGAAACTCCTCGAACTATATCAGACTATAAAGATTTTCTCTCTGAATACTTGTAGTCTATGAACGAGTTTCAGACTATTTCGCAATCATGATAATTTGACTTCTCACCCGGTTTTCTGTCTCATTTATTCTACTTTTCCTGTTTCGACTAAAGGTTAGTAGGACAAGTACAAGAGAATAAAAAGGGAACTCTTCAGAAAACGGCGCAAAAAAAGGAAACATCCCACAATTAAAGAAAATGATACAGAAATAAAACGCAAATACAAATTTACAGTTTAAAGGCTGGGTCTTTGCAAGAAAAGGATACCTTTGACTAAAACAGAAAAATCAGATGAACAGATTAAACAAAATATTAAATCGAACAATAAATAGTGACGTTATGAATATTTAAATTATATAAGTGAACAGGGATATTCCCACTAATTTGCAACTTTGGTCACGTGATATGACGTATGTCATGCGCTTGTCTGCAAATAGTTTATTCTATCTTGTTTTTTTTTTTGACACGCCTATTTGCAATCCCTTGACCGAAAAGGGGGGATATCGATAGATACTTGGGTGAAAGTTTATTAGTGAATCAAACTTTGATATTTTCCGATAGGCCTAATAGCCTATGTATTCGTGGGTTAAAAAGGATTCTTATTATAAATAAGTTATAATTAGATAATAGTACAAAGTGCATGAGAGATGTCATAACAAGTGACCTAAGTTTACCAATTAAGATATAAATCACGGTTTCATTTTTTAAATATGCAAAATGTTCTTATTTATTTTCCGATTTACTTCGAACTTTGTTTTAACTGTTCGTCTGATTTTTTTTTGCTTTTAATCAAAGCAAGACTTTCTGACATAGACCCAGCCTTTAATGTCTGAGAAAGCGAGAGAGGTCAAGAGAGAGAGAGCGCGCGATGGTGGTGGGTTGGATCATGGTTGGATCGAGAGCTGCGATGGGGGAAAAGGAAAAGGATAAAGGAAATTGCAAATTCGCGCCACCGCCGCGATGTACGTCACCGGCCCGGTCTGGAATGTTCTCGCCGAACTTCCCCCGGAGATTTCCGATGCTTACCGACACCGAAACGTATGTATTTCCTCATCGTTTCCTTATCATGTCGGTGTAATCATCACTTTGTACCAATTTTTGTAAAGCCGGATTCCCTGCAAAATTACACATGCACTCTATATGATTACTTATCCTAAATCATTCCTATGTTATGGTTTAATTAATAGATTGCTTTTTCAAGAGGACTTGCAAACCGAAACAATGCTTTGATTCCACAATTATACACAATTACATCCCTTCTAATTCATAACTTTGATAAGACGTCTTCTGGAAAGCGATAATTGATTGACAAATGCAGTGACTAATACCAATGGTATATTATTGTACCGATGCATAGTGTTTCTATGATGTAACAATTGTATAAATGCGACATTTAAAAGGTTTTAGAGGTCAAATAACGAGGAATGGATACCCTATAGTTGAACAAGTGTTTTCCCTTATTTTGAAAATAAATTTTGTGCAATAGGCGGGTTTACTTATAAATTCAAATTTATCTGCTTTTCTTGCCACTGAACGTATACATTTGATAACAATAAGACTGCAATACTTAATTGGAATCCAGTTTGCATATATTACTTGTTGCTATGTCGGGCAAGCCTCGGGCAAGCTTTAGGGTTGTCAATTACAACCTTTGTGTTAAAGGTATGCATAAATTTTGCATCTATTAGTAAACCCGCCTATATGCATCGACGCATCCTTCGTAGAGCGGAAAATGAAGAGAGTATTCTCAGTGTCTTTGATCGTAGACTACACCCCTATTTCGTCATCCTTCACTTCACACGGCGATGCAGCCGAGCCGAACCGAGTCAAGTTTGTTTTAGTATGACGTCATAAGAGAGTTGTCGATTGCTTCCGATGTGTGAAACACCTGCTATCGAGTGATGCCGCGACCATGGGCACCGAAAATAGCCTCCCATCCAGGCAAATGGTGTTATAGGCACGTGTGCTGTAATGGAATAAAGATGCTCAATGAATAGCAATGATGGCGACATTTCCTTGCAGAATTTACTCATCCTTATCAACCCTGCCTATTGCTCATTTCCTTTCTTAGCTCCTCTTACTCCAACCTCCCTCGTCTTTTTGTCTTTCACCCCCGCCAGCTCGATATATACGCCCCAATCATTATGCGCTACGTCCTCCTCAACCTTTTGCACTCTTAAACGCATCTGTAGTCAGCCCTCCCCTACCACCTCCCACACCATCATGACCATTGCGCATTATTCCCCACCCCCTTCCTTGTACCCTTCCCTCTCCTGCTTTTCACTCGGCACCCATTCATCCGTAACTATTCCCACATTCAATGCACATGTCCTTTCGTCTTCATCTCGCTTCATCTTCCCATTGATACCTTTCCTCATCATCTCTTCCAAACAGTCCTCACACTGTCTCCACCAGTTCTACTTCCTACCTCCATCTTTATTTTCCACATTCTCCCACTTCCCCTTCCACAATGACACTACCTCCATTCTTATCCACCTCCCCTCCCCTTCCCAACACCCTTCAGCCTCGCTACTTTCTTGCTATAAATTATGTATTCATTTTTCTCAATCTCCCGTCTCTCTTCCATTCCTCACACTATCTCCACGTCACAGATCTTTATTTTCCATCTGCTACTTCCTCTTCCACACTATCAGCACGTAAATTGTTATCCACCTCACCTCCCCTTCTCAACATTCTTCCGCTCTCGTTCCTTTCTTGTCCCATCGACTTTCCCATTCATGTTTTCCATCTACCTTCTTCTCCATCTTCCTCCTTCTCCATTTAACCCCCCATCTCCTGTGTGCCCTCCATCCACTACCCTTCTGTCAATTGCTAATCCTCTCCTATTGCATTCTCTATCATTCCTTCCTTTTTCGCTACCATTCTGCCTCTTCAACTTTCCTAATCTCTTCCCTCATCTCTCTCCTTGTCTTCTTCATTTCTCCAATCTGCGTATTGCATTCTCCATCTTCCTCCTCCCCTCTTCCGCTACCACTCTGCCTTTTCAACTTCCTTCATCTTCCCCCATCTTTCTCCTGGTCTTGTTGGTCTTCTTCCTTTCTCCCAGCCTCCTTCCTCTCCCTCCCCGTCATCTTTCCAGTGCACTTCCCACTCGTGATCAAGTCAACGCGGTCACAGTCACGATGTGTCCGTGACATTTATACATTCTCAAATCTCTCATTCGTATGATCCGAAACCATCCGACATTACAACCATCTCATTTCATAAATCATGCTTATATCACCTACAAGCTTGAGAAGTTAATCATTTTCCGACACCCGAATATATTGTTGCGAATGTGTGACACGCCTCGCTTCATGATTGTCAAAGTACGAGCCTAAAATAAATCCAACGAGGGAAACGTCATCAATTTCGTGATTTCACTCGACACTTGCAACTTATGATGAATGGCAAGCATGAAAGGGAGAAGAAAATTACGAAAACGATGATGCAAAACTTGCCCTTGATGAAGCCAGTGGTATCGATTTAGTGAAGACATTATCCAGCCGAGTATACGATTGAGATATGACCGAACAACATAAGCATCTGAATAAAAAGAAAGAATCTGATTTATTTATCGGGTACCGCGGAACCTTTTGAATAGCGTGGGTACTGCGGGAAGGGGGGGGGGGTTGGGGGGGCGGTGTATTACCATTTTTACACGTTTGCACGTATTAATTGAAAAGATGTGGGTTGGAGACGGGGACTGCATCCCCTCCCCTTAGATGTTTGGCCGTCCCTTTTAAGTATTCATTTTTTTTAACATATTATGACAATGTTTATTTGAACTGCACTAGTTTATCTACCACATTTTTTTAAAAAATATAGTCTTCTATTGAATTAATGTTATCAAAAGACGCCATCTCTCTTTTTCTAAATAGTGAAATGTATATCGTTTTAAAGCCCAAGTATAGTTTTGGTAAAAGCGAATATTTTTATCGCCAAATTTTGTCTTCAAATCTACTTAAAAAGAAACATGATATCATGAACATGTTGTACAAAAGATTGTACGAAAAATTAACAAGTTTTGGAAAAGTTATAACCTAAAGTGTGGAAAATATTTTAGCGTCGTAGCCCCCGACGCGAATTCAATATTTTCTTTCTTGATAAAGGACAGCTTCTCATGAACAGAATTGGATAAAAATTTCAGAATTTATTCTTTATGTATTCCTTTTTAGCATGCTTTAATAAAATCTTGGAAATAATTTTCTATATGCCCGATAAGAAGCAAAATATTGTTATAACCAAGAGAGGGCGCTAAATACGATTTAACGGTCAAATTCAAATTTTCAAAAGAATTCGCTCGTAGAAAAATATGCTATGATCTTGAAATGTGTATAGAAACTATATGTCATGGTATATATCCCCAAAATTCACATTTCTTTAATCTTTACCAAAACTATACATGGGCTTTAAAAATCGCTGTTTGGGTTTTACAATTTGTTTGCGCTTTCAATATACTCATTAACTGAGGAGAGGTCTTGAACCTTGGAAACGATTAAATAATCTCAAAAATATCTTTCACAGTTGAAACACATACTTCTCGAATCATTCTATTTTTTAATAATTCTACGTCATACTTTTAATATTTAACGGTAGCTTTTCACAACAACCTATTTTGTTAGGTTCAAGACAGGTGACAAGTATGGACGTGATTGAACAACAATTCGTTTATCTATTGGTGAGTTGTGAGTCAGTGTACAGAAATTAATTGATCGCATATATAGGCTAATGCATCTGAATAATTGACACCGAAAAGGTCTTGGTAAGATAAATAACTCACGGTTGTTTTGTTTTTACTTACAAAAAAAAGATACCTATCTAAGGACCCACACCGAATGCTAAGAAGGAAAATCGTAAACCTATACAATTTTGTAAGACCCCGTTTACTATTATCTCAACGCCCATCGTAAAATGCAATAATTGATTTGTAAATTTACTGCTTAGGAGTCACAATAAACTATAATATGACAACCGAAATTCAGCAGCCAAATAAGTTCTACAGTTTGTAAACTTCGTAACGTATTCACATTTTCCTACAATTTCTTGAAATCGTTGTGATGTATGAATGCTAGCCCAAGAAAAGTGAACCATTTTCATGTTTAGAAATGACTTTGAGCCACAAACCTATCCTATCGACATTGCACAACCGGTGGCAATGAGCGAATTTGCAATACGGTAACCCACTTCTACATGCGTCACAACGTATTGTTACTTGATGATGATTGTTTTCAAAATCTTTGGAGGGCTAAAAAGGACTAATAATCCTTTAAAAGGAATAGAAAGAAGGAAGAATTAGAGGTTTGACATGATTGATGAAATTTATTTTCGTTTACATAAAAAAGCGCAAAATACATCTACTCAACTGGTGTTCGCAAAATTATGTTTGCGTTAAATCATACGTAGGGTGACTTCAATACAACACTGGTACTGATTTGTTTATTTCTTGACATTTTTTTTTCTGATACGCGGTGATATAAGCAATCAAATGTTTTAGACGGTGTAAACTTATCACCCTAGTTTGTAATATCATGAATATATTTGTAGGTTTTTTATCGGGTTTAACTACACATCGTCTTCCGCTACAACCCACGTCAATTTTTCAACATCGCCAGAAACCGGAAAACGTTCCGTTTGAAATCATCGTGTTGCATTTGTTTTGACACCTCGATGATTTGTGTTCCACTTACCAATTGACGGGGCAAGATGGGCGGAGAAAGAGATAAAGATTCTGAAATGTAAAATAGAGTCTAAAGGCCGACTCACACCTTAGCGTTCTTAGCCTGCCATGGCCTACCGTTTTTGGAAATTAAAAACGCTCCCTGGACGCACAGCATACGCAGATCAGACGGTGGACTGACGTTCGGCTTGCGCTCGATGAGCGTACGACGAGTGTCAGTCCACCATATGACCTGAACACGGTATAATCTATTTCCGAAAAATTAACTCGAACGCAAATTCAATGCTCCTTTGTACTGCTATTGAAATCGGAACCGGCTTCTCATTGTTGTGTCCGCACAGTTGAATACACGGCTTACAGATCCACTGTCTGCGTTCGACTTAATTTTTCGGAAATAGTTTATATCGTGTTCCTGCGTCTTTGTGCGTCAAGGGAGCTTTTTCTAATTTCCAAAACGCTAGGCCGACGTGGACCAAAAAAATGCAAAGGTGTGAGTCGGCCGTAAGGAAGATGGAAAATCTGGATAAAATAAACATTATTCAAAATCCGCATCAACGATGACGTTACTTTGTGCTCGATCCTAACCCGTCTTCGCGCAAGCTTCGATGACGAAAGCAAAAACACGGCAATAAAAATGATGATCTAAATCCGTGAATGGCTAGATTAAAACACTTTTATGTAAACAGGTGTAACACATAAAGACAACAGTATGTTATTTGAGAAGGTTATTGCCATTATTTCTCGTTTTAGGAGACGCAACATCGCAAATTCGGATTTGTGAAGGAAGAGAGTGGAGAAATAATTTCCCGTTTTCCAGGTACTGTAAAGCTGCTCTAGACAGTCCGGTGTTTGGTGTTGCCAGGTACCGCTTCTACTACGACGGAAATAAGGATGTTTGGATATAAACTGTGTTGCAAAAGACCATTGAGAAAAGATTCCATATTTGGAGGTGGAAGCTTTTTATTTCCTGTTTGGAGTGGACTTGAACTCTGAATTACTTGCTCGAATGTGTGAAAACTAGGAGTACGTTCACGTGCGTCGCCTCAATGCATGACTGTGTGGGTGGATCACTGTGCGTGTATGTCCGTGTGTATGTTGTGTCTGTCTGTGTATGTGCGTGTGTACGCAAATGTATATGTGTGTAATGTATTTGTCAGTACTTTTATAGAATATAATTCCTCCCATAGTGATTTTCATTAAAAATATGTAAGTAAATGTATGAACATTCATTTGTGGAGTGATTTTGATTTCAGTGTCCAAATTCCTGTGTGACCAATGATTAATAGCAGGGTCGGATCCAGAGGGTGGCACATGGGGCGTGTGCCCCCCCCCCTAAAATTCGGAGAGGAATGAATTTCTGCTCCATTTATCCCCTTATCAAGCTTAATTACTTAAAATCTCAGCGAAGCAACGAATGAAAAGACCCTAAAATTACAGTAAAACACGTCTAAGTTCGTCTACGATTCAAAATGTCCCCGCTATTACAAAATCCTGGATCCGGACCTGAATAGGCCTACGCAAAGTTAGGTTTACCAAAAATGAAATTGAATTATTGCTTTGTTTTATAGCATCACAATAGAGATTAAGCCTACCGTATGGATCTTGGTGTCGGTTGCTAATCGTCTCTTTAAACATACTTTAGAAGCAAAGTAGATGTTTCCGGTCAATATAAGCATTGTTTACGCTTCAACTCTAAGCGTATTGTGAGTACTTTTACAAGGTACGTGATAATTGTGGATTCAATTAATGGCTTTAGTGTGATTGACGTCATCATTTTGTGCCAAATTACGTAATGAGGTACGTACCTCTTGAAGGTTACAGTGCAAACACAGACCCAACTTTAGGAAGTTTATTTATTACCATTTACAGTAAGGCTACCCGCGTGCCCAGGCCTGGTGGAGGGGGATTCTATCAGAGCCGTTCAAATAAGAAAATGACAGGTATATACTATTACATTGTCAACTGAACACTAATACCATGTAGTCGAATATTTGCTTGTTACCCTAGCAACTATACCTTGTGCGTATTGTAATTAACCAAGGAATTATTAATTCCTTGAATAAACCATATGTGCTGTATGTTTACATACAATCATTTGTTCATTGCTCTATTGTACACTAAAATCGAATTTGGTATTTATTGGCCATGAGAAAAGGATGAATATTTGCAGGGGCGCTTTTCAAAGCTTCTTATGAAGTGTAGAAGTTCTAAGAGTAAGCAATGTTTTGTAACAGTTGATTACATATTTTCTTCTGCTAAATCAGGTGGTTTTCTTTTACTGTTTATTACCGATAATGCAATAAAATGAAATTGCTGAATGTGTACTCATGAACAATATATTTCCACGGAATATTTTCAATGAAAAAGAAATGTGTTGCAATCAAAACGGCCCATATTAAGGCAAAATATACCATTACCAGAGATATGGTTTCCATAGTTATCCAATCTCTTTTTAATCACAATTCTTCTTCTTTTTTTAAAGGAAATTCAGCAGGTTTTAAGTGTTTAAGGGGATGTTCATGAAAGAATGACGTCCTTCAGCTAAGCTATAATTTGATTTTGTTAGGTTCTATAGTTTGTGAAGTTTAATATTTTGTTTATTGAGTAAAGATACAGAAAAGTTAGCCTCTTGCATAGGGATAAAATACAAAATGAAGTTTAATGTATTTTTCCAGGCACGGTCTGTTGCTATAGATACTATCACTTATCGTTTCCTTTATCGTATTGCTATAAAAAGGAAATTCAGCAAGATTTCAATGTCAGTGATAGTTCAATCGGAAATTATAGTGAAAGCACATTCATCCTTGAGCTAAAACTGGACGTTGCCAGTCTACCAATTGTATTGTTATAGTTGCCATGGCCCAGGTCCTTTTTGAAGCGTCTTTCCGCCCACTTTCATGAGAATGTGCGGTTTTTTGTTGTTTTTTTTGCAGAAATTGGAACTCGATTAATAATCAGACTGGGACGGGTTGGCCCGGGGTGCGTTATCTTTCTATTCATTTCATTAAGTACAATCGTTATACAAACAATGAAAATAAATATTACATTCCTGATATATTCATGATATTTGCTCGTGATTGGAACCGGTATGGTATGGTATGGTATGGTACTTTATTCCCAATCAGTAAAAAGACATATAACATATACATAATACGAATATAAGAATACATTTGACAAATTTACACGTGAAAAAAAATAACTTGCAATTAATAAGATTGGCTGGATTGCCCTTTCAGAAGAATTAAAACAAATATTTCTGTTCTTCAAAGGGGTCCAGATACAAAATTCACTTCAGCGCTTTTAGATATCTGGGGCCGGTAACATAAATCAATTTTGCAATCAATCGCAAACTTCGGCACATGATTTTCCATTACGATTGATATCAATCGTACTGGAAATCTCTATGTTACGGGCCCAGGAAGGTGTTTCACCAAGATAAGAAAGACTTTACGCACGACTTTACGTAATTCGACTGGTATCCCTTCTTGCGCTGAATGTGCGTAATATTATGAATGATTACGCGCAAGAAGGGATACCAGTCGAACGTATAGTCGTGAGTAAAGTCTTTCTTATCTTGGTGAAACACCTCCCTGATAATATAAATTCCCAGCACAATTCATGATAATTGAAATGTATAGACTACGGTCAGTGTCAATTCTAAATGTTAACGCAGACGTGAAAAGAGCACATACAAAAAGTGCATTTCGTGTTATCTTTGCATAATATTTTATTTCTATGCATGTAGAGTACAAAGAATATTAATCTATTACCATTGTTATTTTCAAATGTTTCACCGTAGAAACATCCGTTAAAAGTAGACAATGCCTTACATTCCAGTAAACGATTTCATTTTGAAATAATTCTATATGTCTATATACCTTGCTTTTTAAAAATTTGAACGTCTAATTTCTGATCGATGTGTGAAGATGTCGATACTGCATGTGCTGCATTTTCACAGCGGAAGACAGGACATATGAAAAGTAACATGTAATTCATCCACATTGTGCTGCACTCAACTCAGGTAAGGTGAATGGGTACCTGGTAGGAATATGTATTCCTTGAAACGCCAAGTGCGCTAATGAAGTGGCTGCCGGGCTAAAGCCAGTGCAATAATGCTGCAATTGTATAGAGCGCTTAGAGAATTCTGCATTTCACAGCGGAAGACAGGACATGTGAAAAGTAACATGGATTTGTACTTTGACATGTTTGAATGGGATGAAGGTTAATAGAATGCTTCCGAAATCATGGAAATATTTCTCCTCCGGAACAACAGTAGACCCACTCGGAAGCTATCAAACTTTGATGATTTTTATCGTGATGTGAAATAAATATTTTGAATCCTGTTTCGACGTCATCCTCCATCTTTAGACAAAGAATATCATCGTAAAATTTGACATGAAGATTCAGAATATGTGCGGAATTTGGCGTAAATATTGTCCGTTTCTCTCATAACCCAAGGATTTGTGCCTTTCTTGAATATTTTCTTCGTTTCTGTTTGTAATGTTTTGCGTCCCGTTTATAAAGTCGCACGCCTACCCTCTTCCTCTTTTGTTATTCAAATGTAAACAATGCATTTTTTACAGATAATAAATTGCTTGTAAATGAAATCAGATTTTGACATTGATTTGCTCACTTCAGAATACTCAAAATATTGAATGTTCATACGAAAGGGAATTGGTCTACTTCATGTCATTTAATCGATCGATTTTTTCACTTTCTGCCCATTGAGAAATAAAAATGATTCTTAATGTTATGAGGACATTTGGAGATATTAGTTTAGTGTTTATCTAACGTTAGATGAAATTAATCATTGAGCGATGTTAAAGTCATGATCATATAAACTTTAAAAAATCCGGAACTTGACATTGTCTAAATTGTGATTATCGAGCACTATTAGGTAATATCGTTGATAAATTTCATCATTTCCTTGTTCACACAAAAACTATTACTATTATATATTAACCATATGAAATAAACTTTTTTTTCAACAGGAAAACGTTTGTTGCAATTTCATGAGAAATTGAAATGCTTTTGTTTTCTTACGTCATCGAAATGGAAAAATTCCTAATCCAACGGCGGTTATAGTATGCCCATAATGTATCAGTTTTCCACGTCATACGGAATTTCTATGTCATATTTTGCGCCCGGATATCAAAAAGATAGACCACAAATGGTGAAAGCGATTATGCGGCCTCTACATCTGTATAAATATCATGTTAAGTCTATAATGCATTCCGGGTAAATTACAAACATTTTGCTTAATTCGTTGACTTTCCGTTCGTCTTATGTCATTTATTTTCGATATTGCTAGGTTACAAGGAAAATAGTTCACACATTTTCGCAATTATGTTTCTGAATGTACAGCCACAGAATAAGTTATGATTAAAGCAACTGTTCTAAGAAGGAAATATAAATATATCAATTAATCTAGATAATCTATGTTTTTAAATTGAAAAAAAATAATAGAATAGATACATGAATGTTAATCAGGATAGAGGAAAAGGAGAAGATAAAAGGGCAGTAACAACATGGTCGTTTGTAGGAATGTAAGCATAATTAATATGTACGACAGGTAATATCTATCAACTATTTTTTCTACAGTTTACGTGTAAAATTCAGCATGATCCAATCATCCAATTATAATATTATTGATTGAACAAACATAAAAAGGAAAAACATCACTTTTTAACGACCAATGAGTCTCTTTTAGGACTTTTTAGATATGAACTGATGAAAATTGATCTTCTTTTTACCTTCGGTTTGGCTGAAATTTTACATGTCTTAATGTCTCTCTCTCTCTCTCTCTCTCTCTCTCTTTGTATTTTTGTTTGTCTATGTGTGAATCAACAATGATCTGATTTTTGTTCCTAATTACGTAAAAATCGGTGTTTTAGGTCTTGAGATACGCTTTTAAAATTGTATTTTACTACAAGAAAGAGGGGAAAACTGAATGATTATTGCAAGACAAGGAAGCAATAATGACATGAAAGGCGGCCTAATTTCCCAAATAGTTACACTGACGTTGCTGGAAGTGATAAGAATAGGGGTAAACTATAAAGCCGTGTTAATCTATTGAATCCGCTACACAAATTGCGAAATTTCTTCTCAAAGCTTATACCCGTTATCGCTGTCTAATTAACTCGAATCAAAGACACCGACAATTAGACGCTCGTTTGATTTATACTTCTCTATCTTTCCCTA
>BQKZ01003834.1:0-62721 GCA_036244855.1 Temnopleurus reevesii
AGAGAAGGAGGCGACCGGCCGGGATCGCACCCGTGACCAACACAGGTCAATTTGTGACTGTCCCCAAACAGCTTGATTACAGGCGCACGCCACAACGCCGTCATGTTATTAAGCAATATACATTTATGCCTCTGCTCTTGGAGAAAAGTAGGTACAGTCGCTACCGTGATATACTCTGACCGGTGTCGTCGTCGGAGTCGTAAAGCCAGTCACGAGCAAGTATTCCCTGACCTCGGCATCGTACATGATGTCAAACTGCTCAGGGTTGCGGGCGAGGACGAAGAGCGATAGGGCACGGCTGTCGGTGATGATGGAGTACTGGTACTCGTCGTCGATCAGAGGACCGAGCTTGATGATCCAATCTGGAAGGATAGAAAAAATGGGGAAGTGAAAGTTGCTGATTCATGCAAATTAAGGGGAAGGTGCAACTTTGCAGCAAAATTCGAAAATGTGCACTGTTTCAGTCGAACTTCCTACACCTTTAGTGTAAAATTGTGGCATTCTTTCGTTTTCAGCATATTCTTTTGTAGTATAAGATTTGTTCTTTGTTTGTTGCCCTAGTAATCCAAGCTCGCTTTTAAATGTAGCGATTCTATTTCCTATATAATAGATTTTTAGCTCACCAGTGGCTGATTTTTTAATGTATAGCTTTCGATCGCACGGCTTCTATAACCGGTCCCGAGGCGCTAAAACGCACAGGTGTGATTCGGCCTTTAAACAATAAAAGCTAGGGTTAATACTATTAAAAAAATGACGCTAAGTAGATACTCCACAAAATTTCATATGACATGTTTGAAATATTGTATACTGCTTAAGCAGTATATAATGTAACTCACATGGTGAAGCAAGAGGAACGCCGTCGAGTTTGACGAGGAGTTTGCCTGGTTCGATGAGGAGGGGTATCCAAGCGTACCCCTCAATGGTATCAGCACGACCACCACGAACACTGTAGGCGTTATACACCGTCACGTTGGTGTCTGAGATCTTTCCATCTGAAAATGAACAGGATTAGATACAATCTACATGAAGGCTTAATTAAAGCTCGTCTAAATGAACTCTACATAATTACATTGTACGGATATTATGCAAAAATGATTGCAGCGTATAATCCTGCACTCACCCAGGAATCGAAAACTCGGGGTCGAACCAAATTTGCACCGTGTGGGGTGCACGGTGCAATACTGCACCATAAAATATAAGAATAAAGAAGGTCCTAAAAATTTCGCACGCTCTTTAATTTTTACCCTAAATTTATGACCTGCATGGGGACTGGGCCCAATAGAACCCCCCCCCCCCCGGTCCCTGATGAGCGCATGGACATGCTTGATCAACCCTGAAAAATATGCTTACTTTGAACACAAGCCGAACGAATTTAATGTAGCTGAGCAAGTTCCCTCATAAAAATTGTGCAAAGGGGCCATAAAACACTTACAATTCATACATCTATACATTTATATACAAGACATATATGGGCCATTTATGCATATATGTACCTGGGTTTTTATTTGAACGAATTACAACTAGTCGATTCCCATTATGTTATTCTAAATCATGTTATCGAAGTCTTTGTCACAGGCATACACTCTTTCGTTCTCCCCTTTGAAACTTTGTTGCCCTAGGGAATCTGGAATCTAGTCGATGACATTATTGCAAGTGTTTTAACAACCATTTTCTTCACCATTTCATTAATTACATGTACAGTCATTCGCACAAGTTTGAGACCACTTTTTATATTTGTATTAACCTGTACACATATATTTGTGGAGTCAGACAAACTTTAATGATATCTTTGGGTGACATTTGCTCCAATTCACTGCTTAAACAGCAAGTCATAGTGCTTAGACTATCAATGAAACCCTGGAAAAGGCAAATTAGTTTGATCTCTTGGAAATATTTTGCGAGATCTCACACAATGATCCCCACTCCATCAGGCATGTGGATAAAGCAATGTCGAGGATCATATCATTATGTGAGAGAGAGAGAGAGATCACGCAAGATCTTTCTGAAAATTGAGGCACCTCTCTTTGATACAAGGACACTGATATTAACAATTAATTTAATCCTTTGAGCAAAGAATTAAGGACCAACTTGCACAAATTTGTGAGTAAAGCCCTTTGAGTAAAGATATGACTGCATAGAGGCAAGTGCAAAAATTGCAGGTGGTCTTAAACTTTTGCAATAGACTGTATAAGTCAATTCAGTTCAAAATTCATTCTGCTTTCTTACAAGATACCCTAATAAACGCAACTTTATGGAGAAGCTTACGAACAGAGTAGGACAAAATTTTGAACATTTGCCATAGCCTACACAAAACAGGGTTTGTGGTTTACGTGCCCAGGACCCTATACAGTATTGCATACAAAGTTTCCTTTAAACGCCAATCAAGAGCAGGTATTTAGGACATACGTTTAATTTTCTAGATTGGGTTTAAACTTTTTATGCAATATGGCCTAGGGCTGAAAGAAATCCATGGCTCTTGAAGAAAATACAAACTTCTTTTGATGGGAGTATAATCACGGCTCTGATGGGGGTGTTAAGATCACCCGGGTGCCAATCATTTTAATACCGTCGACATAAACAGTTGATGTTTAATAAAACACGAATGAAAAGTATTTTTGTAAATGGCACTTGATAGGTGTGATTATAGAGGATAAACATGAACATCTTTTGATAATATTTCCAAATGCAACTTTCACAGACGTTTCAAAGATGTAAAAATTCCATACACTCTAGTATTATGTATTATCAGAACTCTACAACGATACAAAGATAGTACGTTAACTTGATTTTTTTTTTGTCATTCAAAAGTACGATTTTCACTCAAAATTAGTCACAACTCCCCAATTTATGGCAACATTATGTTTGGTGAAGCACGAGTTCAGATCAAATACATGGATAGCATGACTGAATCTACACTACTGGCAGTGAGACCTACCTAAAAGCCGACTAACACTTTTGAGTCTTTAGCCTGCGTCGGCCTAGCGTTTATGAACATTAAAACGCAACCCGAACGCACAAAAACGCAGGTCATATGGTGGACTGACGTTCGGCGTAAGCTCCTTGAGCGCAAGCCTAACGTCAGTCCACCGTCTGATCAGCTTATAGTGTGCGCTCGGGAAGCGTTTTTAATGTAAAAAAAACAACCGCTGAGCCGACGCAGGCTAAAACCGGAAAAGTGTGAGTCAGCCTAAGATCTGATGATATTAACATAATAATATGATCAAATACAAAAGCACTTACATTCAGCTGTTGTACATTCTGCACCGTCAGTGCCAGCGAAGGAATCAGCCCAGAAGTTTGTGTACATCTGTGTATACAAAATGTGAGAGACTGAAATAGAATTTTTCAATTCATATTTTAATTTGTATGAATCTAGTTATATATCCAATAAGGCGGAAAATGCTGTATCTATATTTAATATTATATGCAGTATAATTACTATAGCCAATTAACATCGTGATTTTCCATTTAGAGACAAATATTGTGCACGGTTCAAATTCGATTCACAAATATTTCATCTAACTTTTATGGAAAATTGTTTTGATAAAGACAAAACGGAAAACCGAAAACAATGTAGTCAAAAGAAAATTATTTAAATACCATCAAGCTCACCCCTGCCGTATGCGTGAACATTAGCAAGGAAAACTATGTTAAAAATGATTCACTATGATACAGATTAACCATTCTAATGTGTTTTTCTTTCTAACTTACGTTATACCAGGTTCCGACATATTTGCTAACGTCGATGTCATACACTGTTCCAAGTCCCTCTGCTGGTGAGGAAAATAACACCACGACGCTCAGTGTTGCGACCAGCGCAAACACACAATATGTTCTCGACGCCATTTCTTTTAGTTAGATTAAGATGAACTTAGTTCTTTTTCAAATGATATACCAGAAGATGAAGATAATAGCTCTCCCTATATGATGGTTCGGATGAATTTGCGTGGGTGACCTAAAATACGAATAACTGGTTTCGTGGGGATTTGACTATCGTGCGTCTTTTTTATCTTAAATCTTTGATTGTCTTTCGTATTATGATAAGATAGATGGTTGAGAGGACTTTGGTATGCATGGGGATAAACCCTCCCATACGAAGAATCAAATTAATGATGAAGATTAAAAATGCAGTAATTCAGAATTATGAAGCGGATAATTTTGATATTATACATACACGCAATTTTCATCCCATAATGCAATAATCCGTCATATCAGGCCTCCATTTTAGTATGCTAACTTCCTGGCCAACTCAGCACAAGAGCGGCCGAATCTATCTAAAATAATCAATCCATTTCAACCATAATACAGAGTAAAGGAAAGGTAGGCCTTCATCAAGAAAAATAAGAATGGGCAACAAAACAACAACAATTACAATAAATGAGCTCCCTTTACGTATTTGTTGGTCTTGTTTTCGCAAGAAATTTTCCTGTACACCCCTTAATTCTAAAAGCGCCCCGTTATCATGGTTATACCATTGGTTACAGTAGCCATGGTAGCTGCATTGTAGCAATAAAGAGATGGTCAAGCTTCTATCACTAAAGAGATTATTTCACATGGTAAACAGTGAATTGGTATTCTCTTCACCAAGTTAATCATCCACTAATATTATATGTTACACGACGTCATGTAGACTTCTTGGATTTTCACAACATCTCATCTCTTTGGACAAATGATATATTTTGTATTTCAATTTATGTTATATTCCATCATATTTGATATCCATTGTCCCATATCTTGATTCAGCATTCACCACATTGATATACGTAACACCTCTTTATCAAAGATTACTTTAGAAACAGAATAATGTCATTTCATCTGACTTCTCTAAAAGAATTGATTGAGATCAATAAATGGTTGTATTTATCGAAAAACGTGAACTTATAAAAAAAAAATGTAAGCCCTGTATGAATCTGTCTTAGTAACACCCTTTAAGTCTTAACAGTGACAAAATCGTTTGTGAGGTTATTTTTCGAGGGTGAACAAAAATTTAGACGTCTTATCAAAAAGAGCTGAGACCATTCTGAGCAATTTGCGCGGCATGTAACGTTCTACTTGGGAGAAATTTGGATATCAGGTTTGAAAAGGAGCTAAAGTGGAAAAACGCATCCTCATCAACGAGCTGACACACCCCACGACAAATACAACACCAAACAAAACAAAACTGATAACGTACCATCCCGTCCCAGCATCTATGCCCTCGCCCTAGATCTGCCATTAAAATGATAACGAAAAGATTGATTAAAATCATTTCATAATCGGAGAACTATTGTCTTATGACCTCTTATGAAATTGTTAAGCTGATGTAACAAAAAATAATTTGTGATAATTTGCACATGACACATTGGTAAGGCTTATTGTCTGAAAAAAAAATCAAATTTTGATTATTACAAAATAATCAAGTGAAAGTAAACTATAAGTTTTACAATCTAGATTTTATGAAGTAAAATTAGAAGACATGATTTAGGGCACAATATAATTTGTTATCAAACACATGTTTATGAGATGTGCATCCCCTCTTTGAAATGTTAACCTCTTATCAGATGAACAAACATTTTTGATCGAATGATTTAAGATGGGTGGATATGAAAGTTGTCTGCTGACTCGGTTCGTGGATCACCCGAATAGGGTTAGGATCTTTTTCTTCTAAAATGTCGGCATACTCTAATAACATTTTTTTTTTCAATCGGGACCGCAGGTGTAACGTATAACGAATTAAACGTATGCATAACATATGCAACTTATTTAGCACGATTCAGTAACATATTTCGACGGATGGTTAATGTATTCCAGACCAAAGGCGGCAGAACAGGGGGGGAGGGGGCAAAGGGGGGGGGGGGGCGGGCACCACCCCCCCCCCCCCCCCAACCCCCCAAAAAAATATCCAACATGGAAAAAAATGTGCCCTTTTTCTGAGTCGAAATGCCCTTTTTCCTGGGTAAAAAAAAAACTTCCTTTTCCTATTTATCAAATAGATTAACATTAATAGCACCTAATTATTTTGTAAAGTTGTATTGCCATACTCTAAAGGGGCATTTGCCCCCAATTTAATATTATGTTTGCACCTTTTCAACTTACTTACTTGCCCCCTATGATATGACCCTTGAACATGGCATTAAAGATATGCCCTTATCGATGAAGTACGCGTATGTTTTCCCTTAAGGGGTTTTGTGATAATTTGCACTAATTCATACGAAATAAATGAACTGACTCTCAGGAAACGGACAGCATATGAGGGGGGGGGGGGGGGGTGCAGGAGTAAGTGACCCCCCCCCCCTAACAAATAACAACATCAGAAGCTGTGCCCCTTTTCTGTGTCAAAGTTGCCCTTTTCTTAATTAAAAGAAACAAGACAAATTACAAATTATTTTTGCTTATTCACAAGAAATAATTTAACTAAATTTAATAAACATTCTCATGTCGAGGGGGCATCATACGGGAGGGGAATAGTGGGAGTAGGAACAAGTGCCCCCCCCCCCCGAAGGGCTATTCTCATCCTCAGGGAGGGGGTAGCATACCGTAGGCGGGGGCTGGGGCAGGGTCCAAATGACTCCCCAAATTTCTAACATGAGGAAATGTGCCCTTTCCTGAGTCGGAGTAGCCTTTTTTCAGAGTCAAAAGAAACATAACACATGCAGGGGCTGCCAACACGTCTCTTAGAGCCGGGCCCTGTGTGCATCTATAGCCCCAACAGATGCCAGGAAATCATATCTTAGAATCGTAAAAATAACAAAATTTCTGGGACAGCTCCCAAAACCTCCCACTGGGGCTTCAGACCTGGTGTACGCCTACTATATAGCCCCTACAGATGCCAGGAAAACACATTTTAGAATCGTAAAAATCTAAAATTTTCTGGCCAGCTCCCCAAACCTCTCCCTGGGGCTTCAGACCTGGTGTGTGCCTTTAACATGCTAACCCCTCTAGATGCCAGGAAATCACATTTTAGAATCGTAAAAATTAAAAAATTCTGGGACAGCTCCCAAAACCTCCCACTGGGGCTTCAGACCTGGTGTACGCCTACTATATAGCCCCTACAGATGCCAGGAAATCACATTTTAGAATCGTAAAAATAAAAAAAAATCTGGTGCAGCTCCCAAAACTTCACACTAGGGCTTCGGACCTGGTGTGCGCCTATGGCCGCTACAGATGCCAGGAAAACACATTTTAGAATCGTAAAAATCTAAAATTTTCTGGCCAGCTCCCCTGACCTCTCCCTGGGGCTTCGGACCTGGTGTGTGCCTCTAACCCCTCTAGATGCCAGGAAATCACATTTTAGAATCGTAAAAATACATAGAAATCTGGGGCAGCTTCCAAAACTTCACACTGGGGCTTCAGACCTGGTGTACGCCTACTATATAGCCCCTACAGGTGCCAGGAAAACACATTTTAGAATAGTAAAAATTAAAAATTTTCTGGGGCAGCTCCCAAAACTTCCCACTGGGGCTTCGGACCTGGTGTGCGCCTATTATTATAGCCCCTAAAGGTGCCAGGAAACACATTTTAGAATCGTAAAAATCTAAAATTTTCTGGGCAGCTCCCCAAACCTCTCCCTGGGGCTTCGGACCCGATGTGTGCCTCTAACCCCTACAGATGCCAGGAAAACGCATTTAGAATCGTAAAAAATAAAAAAAAAATGTCTCGGTAAGCTACCCAAATTCAGCATTATATGTCAGGAAACGCACTTGTAGACACTGTAAATTGGATAGATTTTACAAGAATAATTATACCATCATATAATACAGCTTGATTTACTTCATATATAGGGGCTAATGGTGATTAAAAAAATGTACCTTAAATTGTACGATTTTGANCCCAAAAAAAAATAAATAAAAAAATAATAACGTTAAAAACTGTGCAGCTTTTCTGTGTCAAAGTTGCCCTTTTGTTAATCAAAAGAAACAACACAAATTACAAATTGTAATTTGCTTATTCACAAGAAATAATTTAACGAATTTTAATAAACATTCTCATGCCGAGGGGGCATAGTGGGAGTAGGGACAAGTGCCCACTCCCCCAAGAGCTATTCTCATCCTCAGGGAGGGGGTAGCATACCGTAGGCGGGGGCTTGGGTAGGGTCCAAATGACTACCCACATTTCTAACATGAGGAAATGTGCCCTTTTCCTGAGTCAGAGTAGCCCTTTTTTCAGAGTCAAAAGAAACGGAACACCTGCAGGGGCTGCCGACATGTCTCTCAGAGCCGGGCCCTGTGTGCATCTATAGCCCCAACAGATGCCAGGAAATCACATTTTAAAATCGTAAAATAAAAAAAAATCTAGGACAGCTCCCCAAACTTCCTACTGGGGCTTCGGACCTGGTGTACTCCTACTATATAGCCGCTACAGATGCCAGGAAATCATATTTCAGAATCGTAAAAATCAAAAAATATCTGGGGCAGCTCCCAAAACTTCACACTGGGGCTTCGGACCTGGTATGCGCCTATAGCCCCTACAGATGCCAGGAAAACACATTTTAGAATCGTAAAAATATAAAATTTTCTGGGCAGCTCCCCAAACCTCTCCCTGGGGCTTCGGACCCGGTGTGTGCCTCTAACCCATCTAGATGCCAGGAAATCACATTTTATAATCGTTAAAATAAAAATAAATCTGGGGCAGACCGTAAAATTAAAAAAAAATCTTGGTAAGCTCCCCAAATTCAGCATTATATGTCAGGAAACGCACTTGTAGACACTATAAATTGGATATATTTTACAAGAATAAGTATACCATCATATAATACAACTTGATTTACTTCATATAGGGGCTAATGGTGATAAAAAATGTACGATTGTACGATTTTGACATGAAATTGCCCTTTTTCACTTTGCCCCCCCCCCAATCAAAATTCGTTCCGCCGCGCTTGTTCCAGACGTATTTAGCGAAAACGTTGGCGAACGTCTCCTTTCTTCGAGCACGTAGAATACTTATTTAGGCCTAGATGAAGAGATTGATAAATTGGTGAGTAAATAATTTGCATCAGTTGATTAAGGAATTGGTAATTCAAATCAGCAATAAAATGCAGAGTTAAAAAGCAACTAAAACAATTAAATAAAAATTCCTTCAAATACATTGCAATGAAAATGGTCAAAAATAAACTAAACCGAAAAGAGCAAGAGAAAATGAGAGGCTTGATAAAAAAAAACTATAGGTATTAGTGCGCATAAGATATGTTCCTGAAATTATTAATTACACATCTTACTTGTGAACACCAATGCACCGAGTTTCACATACATGACGTTAATTTGAGATATTCTAAGTCACGTTTCATTCAGCGTGTCTAAATGGTACAATATTTAGCTTTGATATTATGCATAAGGATTCACATTGAAGTGTCATTTAATTTCATCATAATAGGATTATTCGTCAATTCAAAGATTAAAGAATGAGTCGTGTAATTATAAACAGCTGTCATCACGTGTCTTTCCATATGCCTTCTGGAGCATGCCATAACATTTTAATTCCTCAAAAACAGTTACCTCAAAAATGTTATTTCATTTTCAATATATTTCAATAAAAACGATTATAGGATTATTTTCTTGCATAAGGAATGACCTCACCCCATCCCCACCCATCATTACGCAATCGACTTGAATTTTCACGTGAAAAGATGAAGAAATTTTGCCTATAAATTCAGGCATCAGCCTAATATCCATCATCGCCTCCTTCGAAGCTCCAAGCAACAAGACATCCTCCACTGCCTCCTCCTCCTTCAGAGAACCCTCATCACAGCCACCATGTCTAAGATGCTCCTCCTCACCGCCTTCCTGGCCGCTGCCCTGGCCACCAGTGATGCCATCAATGTGGTGCCTTTCCTCAACCCCAATGCCTACGTTGGTAGGTGGTATCAGGTGAGCATCCCCTCGACTAAAATAGTTGGTTAAAGCTCGCTATGAATGCATCTTGCCGATAAATTCTTAATGTTTGATCTAAAGCATTGTAATGAAATGATCTGTTTTGCAGAAGTTGATATAAGAAACAAAAAGTTGACATAAAAGGATGTCCAATATGCTCATAATTATATGGAAACAAAGCAGAAAAAGAAATGTATTTAATGATAACTGTGATGATTTAATTGAAGTGATATACATTATATTTGATTAAAATGATGCATGCTATTCAGAATTTCAATATGTTCGAGTTAAAGTTTGTTTTACATTGTTTTAGTGCAATTAATTATTATATTGTATCAGAACAATTCGGGTCGTGTTATCCCATAAAGCAATATGACACGTGCGCTATATAAATTGCATCTATTATTATTATGATTATCATTACATCTAAAAGAAACAAAGTAAAGAAACTAAGAAGTTTTTTATTTATGTATTATTAAAATCAACCCATAACATACAAACTTTGAAAATACAAATAATGAGTTACATAGAAATTAATGACCAATTACGATATTTACAAGAGATTCATAACAAACTTGACAAAGAAGGATTTACTATTTTTAAGCATTTCTCTTAAAAAAAAATAATTTCTTTCTATACCATATTTCTAATTTGATTGTGTTCTTTCGTTTGTTCTTTCAAGGTTTATACCAACTATTGGGCCGATCTTTTCTCCAATGTGATGAATCCTGATTGTGTCACTGCTGACTGTAAGTAAACGAATCGCAACTCTTATCTTAATTCCAGTTTTATTCTGTTGTCTGCATAAAATTCTAGCAATTTCAAGTTGAAACCAAAGTGTAAAGCTCAGCAATCGTCAATTTAAAAAAAAATCATTTTGTTTCGAACTTTTTGTCTAACCTCCACTTTGCATAAAGACATAAAATCAAATTATTATATGACTTTTTATTCGGAAAGTTAATTTTTTCCAATGGGAGGTAATTCTAAAAGTTTGAAAGGCAAACCAAAGGTTCTAATTATTCTGAGATTTGGGAATCACAAAACATGCCGCAAATAGGTTTGAAATGAAAATGCTTTTAAGCATATTCATAGTAAAGAACACCGCCTATGGAAGTTTTGTGTCTGTTTGATGTGTAGCGGAAACCTTTCAATGGGGTTTTGAAGTGCGTCTATAATAATTCGCAATACATCATCAGGACTTTTATGACTCCAAATAAACTGTGCAACATTTAACCGAGGTAATTGAATTTTATGATGGATAAGAATTAGTTTCATTTCTATGATATAAAAAAAAATGAATTTCATTTCACCATGTGCTTTAAACACAGATGGCAAGATCAACACCACCCATATCTCTGTATACAACGCCAACTACCGTTTCGATGGTCAATATACCGATGACATCAGTGGCTATGCTTACATCCCAGACATCAAGACTCCAGGCAAACTCAAGGTCGTCCTCGAAGGCGTACCCGTCGAGGGAGACTGTAAGTATACCTGTCTGATGGTCAGATGTTATAAGCTTTATAAAAGTTATTTGAATACCTTGAAATAAATTATAAGGAGTAAAGATATCTCCATCGAGATGTAAATACTGTAATAGATTCGGAAGGTCAGAAAACAAAAAGGCAAGCAAAAAAGGTAAATTGTTGTTCAACGATAGGAGTAGCTGTGGCAATTTCACTTCAAACATTTTAGCAATACTAGGACTCCATTGCTCAAAGTTTTTTGCCATAAAGATCTAACCCCCAAAAAGGAAGAAAATGTGGCCATAAATTTCCCGTACGTACCGCTGATATTTCTTTTTTGCCAGAGTTGTGTCTGTATTGCATTATTTGTATACAACCTCCTAAGCATTCGTAAAACATATTACATAGTCGCACCAGTTATTGTAGTGTACATTTTATTTTTGTCTCCTATAATTATGTCGTTTGATAACGATTGGGGAAATATACAAAATATGATCATCGCAATTTTTTCGCATAAAATAGGAATCAATCATTAATCACGTGTCTCTATTCTTCCACCAGACTGGATCTTTGACCTAGGACCCGTCGTCGATGGCCAATACCAATACAGTCTTGTCACTGATGGTGAGGCTGCTCGTCAACTCTTCGTCCTTGTCCGTGATCCAGTCGAGTTTGCTGCCCTCTACGAGGATGACGTCCTTCGTCAGGTGACCAGTGTTGGATTCGACGGTCCTCTCACCAGGCCCTACGCCGTCCCACACCCACCGGAATGCGTCTACCCACCTACCCAGTGATTTCCCGGACAAGCCCCCAGATTTCTATGTTAAGTTATTGTAAAGATGATCAGTTCTGTTCGAAAGAATATTGACGTTGAGTTGCTCGTATTATTTATTGAATAAAGGTAATGTGAAAAAAAGAAGATTTATCTGCTATTTTCGTTTCATTTCTACCAAATGTCTTATATTTAAAAATGATATGGAAGTAATAAAGCATTTAACGCCAAACAAGTGTAGCTGGATAGAAGAGAGATATTGGGGGATAAAGAAAGGGGGAGAATGAACTACAATGTGATAGAAAGCGAGCGAGAGAGAGAGAGAGAGAGAGAGAGGGAGAGAGGGAGAGAGAAAGAGAGAAAATTAATTGAATATAGTGTGATAGTGAGAGATAGCGTGCATGTGTGTGTGTATGTGTGTGTGTGTGTGTGTGTGTGTGTGTGTGTGTGTGTGTGTGTGCGTGTGTGTGTGTGTGTGTGTGTGTGTGAGAGAGAGAGAGAGAGAGAGAGAGAGGGGAGAAGGTTAGGGGAGTGATTCTGGGAAAGAAGGAATGATTACTAGATATAGTTTATCAAGCAAAGCGTTCGTATCTATAGGAAACAGGAATGGGGTGGGGGAAAGCTTTAGAAATAAGGGGTAGTAAGTGACAGGCAGAGACAAAGGTTGCGACATAAAGAGAGAAAGGGAGAGAGATGGAGAGAGAGAGACGGGGGGGGGGGCTGTACAGTGAGTAAATACAGACCAAGTGGAGGGCTGGGGTTCGTCACAAGCCTAGTTTTTAGAGCTTGTGAGAGAGTAAAGGACTTACATGGAACGGATTAAGCAACTAATACGTTCATATCTACTGAAGATAACGGAAAGAGGGAGAAAATAGATGAAAGAAAGTGAAAGTGTGAATGGGGATGGGATCAGGAAACATAGAGAGGGGGAGAGGGAGAGAGGGATGGAGGGGCTATACATTAGGTGAACACCGAAAAGAGGGCTAGGTGATCGTCACAAACTGAGTTTGTTAGAGCATGTGAGAGAGGAAAGGGTCTACAGGAAACGGATTACGCAACTAATACGAAGACAGGGGAAACGAGGAGAAAATAGATGAAAGAAAGTGAAAGGGTGGCTTATAAGAGAGAGACCATGAAACATAGAGGGGGAGATAGAGAGGCAGAAAAATATGACGGAAGATGAAGAAAAGGGTTGGGTAGTGTTGAAAGGTATTAAGAGGTGAGATTAATACTCACTATGGCGCAGTAAGTAACCTTTAGAAGGTTCAACTTCAAAATAACCAGGGAGATGTTTAACCGAGTCGTTCTTAAAGCTAAGATCGACGAAGAACTCGTTCAAATCTATTTTTTTTAAAGAGACGTCTCCTAGATTAGTTTCCAAAGTCGGTTCGGAAGGCCAGTTTTGTCACATTCAGATCAATAGGTCCATAAAGTGGATGTTAATTCCACCTCAAACAAAGTGGCTCTGTCAGTCAGCGGTTACACAGTCCGGATCGAAAATATTGCAAAAGAGATCAGCCAAGAAGCTAGTAACGGTGTTCCCACGACCCCCCCCCCCCCCCCCCCCCCCCCCCCCCCCCCCCCCCCCCAGAGTGATTCAAGGTCGACTTGCAGGAACTGTTGATCCGTTTAGATCTACCGTTAAACTAGTTTCGTTACCCTGGCTTCCACTAAATTGGTCTAAGAGCATAGATCTGAACGGGGCCGTGGAACAGCGCCCTGTACTCATACAGTCAACAAAAACGCATATGAAGAAGTATCTGGGCTACCGTGATATGGTCAGTATCAACAGGGACCCCCTCTCTCTCTCTCTCTCTCTCTCTCTCTCTCTCTCTCTCTCTCTCTCTCCCAACACACACATTTAATGTAGGGGTGTAGAAATGATGGTAATAAATAATCCCTACACTTTTAAAAAAACAGTAGCGCACTAATTTGGGAAATATATCAATAGTATTCCTGAAATATCACACAACAATAACAATAAAAATTCAATGATAACTTCTGTAAGCTCACTTAACCCATTGACTACCGATGTATGTCATTTCCATAAACTTTACGCAGAAACAGCCCGGTCCCAGGAGTTAACAGATTGCAGCTATATCACCTATGACTAAATTGAGACATGATTGATGAATGTATCGCCGAAGATGTAAACGATATTCGTTTTATATAAATGTATGAATTAGTACGGCATAAAATCAAAGTAGAAATGGGAGGATTAAGATTATTGTGATCTAAAGAAGATATGAACTTTATAAATTCAGTGATTTTATATGTAGAAAAAATATTACACAAAATGTATGAAATGATATTAAACCTAAATCTAAAACGTTTCTGAGAATGTCAATCTAGAATCTTTTCGCTATTACATTTATTCATTCATTTTTTTATCAGGGGCGGGTAGAATCCATGTGCAGCCACTTGTTTAATGGTCCTGCATTTTCCTCAATGCACTGTACAGCTGGTTTCGCATATCTTACATATCTCAGTTGTGTTTTAGAATGTGGCAAACTGACCTGAGAAAACTGCAAACGTTATATCCATTACATTTTTTCATGTTCGATTGTTCTTGCATAGAGTAAAATATGGACCAGTTTGATTACGACCTGCAATGGCAATGGTCTAGCATTAAAAGAAGAGTCTACCCATAATTAAAAAGAAAAAACATAACAGAAGAAGAAAAAAATGGTGATTAAAAGAAAGTTTGAAGGAAATCGATCAAGAAATTAAAAAAAAAGTTATGAAATGTTAAAGATTTGAGAAAAAAAAATGGGCAAATCAGTGGAAATTTCCAGAGATGTTGCCAATTTGATGACATCATGGGTGCACAACTAATTTGAGTTTTCATTATATATATGATACAATATTCATTATTTTTACAGAAAGTTGCAAAGTTTTATGAATGTAAGCATGCAAATAGTGGATGTACATATCTATCAGAAAGATACCCGACGGTTAAATGTTTGAGGAAATCATATTTTGGGGAAAAGTAACATTTTATGACATTGATATGAATGTAATAAATGATTAGTTGTGCACCAACGACGTCATCAGTTGCCAATTTCTCTAAATGTAAAACATTCCTACTTTCTTATTAGTTGTCAAACTTTTATCAAACTTTTTTGTTCTGTTCATCTAAATTTTCTGCTTTTGTTCAAGAAATATTGTTTTTGGTAGATTCTCCTTTTAAGCTTCTTTCTATATCATCTCGATAATTTGGTGTTAAAATTTTGCAAAGTACATTCGCCTTTCGTGCAATTAGAATTAGACAAGGCCAATTAATTTCTCTCTATAAGCGCCTGCGATTAGAAATACCCTTGGAAGAGACTGATTTTGAAATATAGCAACGCCATAACACGTGAAAACTAATTTTGAATTGTAATAACTAAATATAGAAACTGTCTAATTCTGAGGTAACAAGCTTATATTAATCTATTTATCATGTACACCATTGGTTCAATATTACAGTGTATTACAGTCCGTTGCATAAGATTGGTGGCATTGATGCGAGAGAACACCTGCATCTGCTCTCATGGCGATTGTGAGATAATACAACCGCAAAAAAATATGGCGTCATCGATAAAGAAGGGATTTCAATATCTATCCTTTGGGTAAATTATCAAATTATAGTTGAACCAAGAGACTGACTGGTACCAGTTGCCAAATGGCGTAGCCTCGGGGAAACACAGGGGCATACGGTATGGTCTTCAAAACAGGGGCCTGTAACATGAAAGAGATGCAATTAATCTTGCATTTAATTGCATTTTTTTAGTACACATTTTGCCATAGACATGATAGACTTACGATAAATATTTATTATAAGTTTAATTGCATCTTTTATGTTACAGGCCCCATACAGAATTGGCAGATATGCGTAGAAATAATAGCAAACTCCAACTGAAATTAATCTTTATGCTATTGAATTGAGGAGGTGGATCTGAAAAGGATCATATCATCCGACCTCATACAAACATGAAAATGAATGTCGTAATTGGTTTAATATGGCCTTTACACATCATAATCATGATATCCTATTAGAAACCATCATTCTGCTACATGTAGCCGGCCCAATATTCATATACTCGAAATATCTGGTATAAGGTATGATGACACCCTTCTTTTGAATCCCCTTCATAATTCTTAGGCAGTGCCTCCAATCCCGCCCCCGCCACATCTAGATGACTCAGCCCCCCACATTCCCTCCTCCCAGACACTCTAGGGCTAAACCACAGGTCACGTTCCATCATGCATCATCACACGTGGTGTTACGAAAATCTCATCTACCACACCCATATAAAATGAACCATCGTCACAAGCTTCATGTCATTCTCCAAAACTACTTCTTCCAAGAAGTATCATCACATCTGATATCTGCGAAGAATATCAAGAAGAACTGAATTAAAGATGGCCAAGATGATGATGATTGCTCTGTGCCTTGCAGCGGGTCTCATAAGCACCGATGCTATGCACACCGTTCCCGTGCTTGATGCAAATGCTTACATCGGTAGATGGTACCAGGTGAGATGAACGACTCTTCCCTTCTTATGCTGCATTATACACTTGCTGGTCTAGTGATCATGTTAAGGTGACTTTTTTTTTTCAAAAGATCGAGGCAGCCATACAACATAACTTTGCTGAAATTTCTGGTTGGCCTCCATTGACCGACCCATTAGTTTTGATATCGAGTGTTCATTGCTTCTAAATATTCCCTTTTTTCATATTATATTTAAAAAAAAAAGATAAAGTATTCACGCCGACAGACTCTATTTTTTAATGTATTCATTATATGATTAAAGATGTCCTAATCTCCAAGAACAGTTTTTAATTCTTCATATTATTGGGTATGTGTTTAACAAAACGGCAAAATTACCTCACTATTCTATATTTTACCATGAAGACATTGTTGATGTGAGATTTCAAATGATTTCTTCCAGGTCTATACAAATTTCTGGGCTGATCTGTTCTCCAATATTTTCGAGCCGGATTGTGTAACTGCTGATTGTAAGTATCTACATATCAAATTTATTGCTGTATGGTTACGTTCCTGGGCAGACCGTCGCATTTCCATCCTTCAGTCAATAATTTGCTAGGATAGTGTATTTTAGATATAGAATCGGTGTCCACGAGGGATCATTGTTAGGCTCATATATGTTTTTTTTTTAGTAGAGACAAGTCCAATGTAAATACATATTTCAGTACTGTCCATGCCATGATGTCGACATTGAGAGTCATATCAATACGAATACAAAATCGTAAGTGAAGTATTTAGATATTTTTGAAGCAGCATTAAATGTTAACAACAAATTTCTTTACTTTACCAATTTGTGATAATTTTTTTTCACTCATATAACACTGGTCAACAAAATTTTACTTTTTGAAAGTTGTCTGCGATTTTTTNCAGAATTGGCAGATATGCGTAGAAATAATAGCAAACTCCAACTGAAATTAATCTTTATGCTATTGAATTGAGGAGGTGGATCTGAAAAGGATCATATCATCCGACCTCATACAAACATGAAAATGAATGTCGTAATTGGTTTAATATGGCCTTTACACATCATAATCATGATATCCTATTAGAAACCATCATTCTGCTACATGTAGCCGGCCCAATATTCATATACTCGAAATATCTGGTATAAGGTATGATGACACCCTTCTTTTGAATCCCCTTCATAATTCTTAGGCAGTGCCTCCAATCCCGCCCCCGCCACATCTAGATGACTCAGCCCCCCACATTCCCTCCTCCCAGACACTCTAGGGCTAAACCACAGGTCACGTTCCATCATGCATCATCACACGTGGTGTTACGAAAATCTCATCTACCACACCCATATAAAATGAACCATCGTCACAAGCTTCATGTCATTCTCCAAAACTACTTCTTCCAAGAAGTATCATCACATCTGATATCTGCGAAGAATATCAAGAAGAACTGAATTAAAGATGGCCAAGATGATGATGATTGCTCTGTGCCTTGCAGCGGGTCTCATAAGCACCGATGCTATGCACACCGTTCCCGTGCTTGATGCAAATGCTTACATCGGTAGATGGTACCAGGTAAGATGGACGACTCTTCCCTTCTAACTATGCTGCATCATATTTGAATTAGCACGCGTTAGCATGTGTAGATATCCAAACCAGGGCTCTGCTTCTTGTTGAAAACACATTTATTTCTTGAAACTTTTCAATGATATCTGGTGCTTATATGCATTATTTTAGTAACAATATCCACAGACCCTAACACCACAGCGCAGCAGAGTACATTGTATATCCATAGTGACTACGCTATATAAATCATCTAATCATTATTCAACATTGGCTGATCTAGTGATGATGTTAGGGAAACTTTTACCTGATGGCAAAATTACCTGATTATTTAAAATTCTACAACAAAGACATGTTTCATATTTGAGATTTTAAATGATTTCTTTCAGGTCTACACGAATTTCTGGGCTGATCTGTTCTCCAATATTTTCGAGCCGGATTGCGTAACTGCTGACTGTAAGTATCTACTTAAAAGTTATCAGATCTAATGCCTTTATGGTTACGTTCGTCCTGTGCAGACCGTAGAATTTCCATCGGTCAGCCAATAATTTGCTAGGGTAGTGTATTTTTAGATATAAAATCGGTGTCCAAGAGGGATCATTACGAGGTCCATGTGCATTTTCTTCTTGTAGTGGCGAGTCCGATGCTTGTATATTCATATTTTAGTTTTATTGTCCACGCCTATTATCGACATCTAGAGTCATGTCAATGCGAATACAAAATTGTAAGTGAAGTACTTTTGAAGCAGCAGAAAAATTTTAACAACGAACTTCTTTATTTTACCAATTAGTGAAATAATATGCATTCGTGGAATCATTCAGCGACGATGAGAAAAAAACTAAGCTACCCTTTTTATATTCTTTAATAATTTCAGTCCATTATTTTAAACGATGCTCTTATATATCGTGCTCTTCTTTCTATCACCCTGTTCATGTTATGTTCATACAATTACAATAGTGATTAACAATATTTATTATGAGATAAATATGTTCTCTTATCAATCCTGTTTAGATGCCCTCATCAATGCTACATACGTGTCCGTGTACAATGCTAACTGGCGTTTCGATGAGAATCGAACCGATGATATCAGTGGTTACGCCTACATAGTCGATGTGAACGACCCAGGAAAGCTGAAGGTCTATCTTGAAGAAGTGCCTGTTGAGGGAGATTGTAAGTTACACTCGAAGTAGATGATAGAATATGTAACTTATGGCCGATTTACATCATTGCGTTTTTAGACCACATCGGCCCAGCGTTTTTTTAATTAAAAATGCTTCCTGAGCGCACAGTATATGCTAATGAGACGATGGACTGACTTTTGGCTTGCGCTCAAGGAGCATACATCGAACATCCGCCCACCGTATGACCTACGTCTTTGTACATCCAGGAAGCGTTTTTAATTTAAAAAACGCTGGGCGGACGCAAGGCAAAACGCAAAAGTGTGAGTCAGCCTTCACGGACATTATACAAAATTATTTCACCTTGTTCATCCGGTACAAGCAGAAGCTTGATTCTTGTAGGACCCTTTTAGCTCAGTTCTAATTATTGTAAAGAAATCTTGTTTCAATAGGGAATGTTTGGAAGCTATCCTAAAATGTTTCTCACAAGCCAGAATACTTACATGTATAATATACTGGAACAACGTTAAATGATAATCAGAAGAACAGATCAAAACAAGTTTGAAGCAAACCAGGCAATAAATACCAATACACAAAAGAAAGGTCTGTGAAGTTGGAAAATTATTTTTTTTAAATGATATGGAAAAGTTATCGATATGTTGATTATTGACATATTATAAGAAATTTCATGACGTAGTAATGAATTATAGTTTTCATTGGACAATTAATTGATAGACCATTACGTAATTCTATTCCACACACAGACTGGATCTTCAAGCTAGGGCCGATCGTTGAGGGTCAATACCAGTACAGCCTCGTCACAGACGGTGAAGCCGCACGTCAGCTGTTCGTTCTCGCTCGGGACCCGGAAGAGTTTGCTGAACTCTACGACAAAGAGGTCATGGAGTACCTTCCGCTTCAAGGTTTCACCGGAGAGCGTAAGGAGCCCTATCCAATCACACACAATGAAGACTGTGTATACCCACCAAGAAGTTAAACCTCCTTGTAGACACAAACTTTCTTAAATGTACTGCTCCTCACTACATGGCGTCGGAAAGTGTGAGGGCGGAGCTGCAAGATCTACTAGAATTCAAGTCGGCGACGATTTTTTTCTCAATGCATGGTCGCCAATTCATCGAGAACAACAGTTTCAACATGTTGCGATACGATTCTTCTGCGAAATAGTTATATAAAAAGGACAGTGAGTTCGTTGGCAGCAGAATTGACAGACATTTTCTTCAAAATAAAAAAGCAGACCGACGAAAAATGTACTGTAGATAAGTTTACCATGAAAATAATGCTCACATGCAATCATGCATAGTAACGCTGCTGTCGTAATTTAACAGGTTATTGTATTTTGAAAGTGGAAAAAATGTCTTACAATGTTTAAAATGTATTTATGATCATGGCTACATTGTGTGCTTCCGAGGTATCGAAATTGATATATTATATTCTAGATAAGGATTTTATGATCATAATGAATAGGATTAAAAAGAAGATTTTATATACAAGTACTGTATATAACAGTTAAATATTTCAAGTTCAAGCTCAAGTTTATTTATTTTCCATATTAACAATATGACATGATATTAACATTAGCAGTCAACAATAAGTATTCGCTATCAACCAGGGGCCAATTCCACGAAATCGTCTTAGCCATCCGCTTCTTGCTAAGACTTCTTGTACCACCCTCACAGCATTGACGTTTTAACGTTCGCATCTATGTTGAGAGGTTAGCACAAGAAGCAAAAACGTCTTATCGAGCTGAGAATAGCTAAAAATATTTCTTGCATTTGGCCCCTGCTAGTGATTTATTCAGCGCACCATTCAGAATAAGCCACTCAAATTATTGAAATCGTTAAAAGCAGCCAATTATTGATTTTGAAAATTATTATGCTACATTTTAGTTTTGTTTGATATGTTATTTATTACAGACTGATTGTTTCCCAGTCCGAATATTGCTTGATATTTGAAAATAAATTATATTCGTTTATGAATAAATGATGTGTATATTTTGTGTGCTGCCCATATGCTTGATATACTGAGATGTGTGTGAGTTTTCATATTTTTCGGGTGGGTGTGGCATGGGGATGAAAAGTAATGTAAACTCTCGAATCTGTTCTTAAAATTGAAGTGTGTGTATGTGTGTACGTCATGTTTAAGGTGTGGGTGTGTGGGGTTGAAATGTGATGAGAGCCCGCGAAAAGAGTGTGTTCAGTGTACTAAATGTGCAGCAAAAAGCAGATGAGTGAATATAACTGTTGTAGTGTGCGTGTGTGTATGTGTGTAGGTGTGTATATATGTGAAATAATGTATGTGACAGAGAAAGATGTGTGTGAGTGTGTGTGTGTCTGTGTGTGCGTGTCTGTGTGTGAGTGAGTGAGTGTGGTCGTGTCCGATGTGTCAATACCAGAGAGTAATCAATTCTGATTAACTAAAGTATATTCTATCCATTTGCATTCAAAACGGAGTATGCGAAATAAATCCTTCAACTCATCAATTTTGAACCAAACATCAGATGTACGGACTGAAGTCCATATTGTTATAAGGGATTAATCATTATCTGTAGAACTCCACCGTACAAATCAACATATTCAATTATCACTAAATACATGACAATTAAGTAGTCAACTATAAGTTTTTTTATCGAACATGTCAGACGTAGTCACACATTTGCTTATCAATTGACATACTTACTAATTGACATACATACCGTAAATCAAATTTCTTTTCCGGACCCTTTTGGGCATAAATTTGGACACATGCTTGGCTTACGCTAACGTGTGCTTATACATCAAGTGCAAGTCAAATCGATCACTTGCCAATCGTGTAGTTTTTATTTCTACGCAAAATAGGCAATAAAATGAATTCACACACTGATACAACTCAGCATATCATACATCTTCTGTTTACGCAAATGTGTTCTTTATCCTTAATGCCGACTCGCACCTTTGCGTTTTTAGACTGCGTCGGCCCAGCGTTTTTGAAGATTGAAAACGCTCTCTGGACACACATATACGCAGGTCATACGGTGAACTGACGTTCGGCGTACGCTCCTCGACCGCAAGGCGAACGTCAGTCTACCATCTGATAAGCGTATAGTGTGCGCTCGGGTAGCGTTTTTAATCTTCAAAAACGCGGGGAAACGCAGGCTTAAAACGCAAAGGTGTGAGTCGGCCCTTATATCAAGAATCTTCCTGTAACTTCAGGACCCCACCCTAAGACCTCATGACATTCCTTTTAAGGTAACCAAGAGGTATTCCAGGTCAATTTTATCTGGCGCACCATAATCTATCTTCAAGATTGTACATTAGGCAGCAACAGCTTGTTGTTTAGAATTCATACCCGGGAGTTTGAAAGCTGTATCTGTCTGCCAGTCTAGTAATGATGGCGTCTAACATTCATATTCTAGTATTGGTTTTGGCTGTCTCGTTTCTAACCATCGAATGCATGCACACTGTGCCTGAGCTGGTCCCAGAAGCTTACATTGGCAGATGGTACCAAGTAAGTCATTTATTTTCAGTTTGAGATATGTTAAGCATACTTATAGTGACAATACAAAGAAACGAAATTTAATATTCCCTGCTATTTCATTTATTATACTGTCATGGGCTGATTTTTTTTTTAGTTGACTCGATATACGTTTTTTTTTTCTTTCATCATGGCGAAATTTGTTTGTAAGCTAAATGTATTCAAAACATTGTGTTTCCAAATAGTGTTTTAAATTGTGTTTTGGGCAAAGCCATGTACAATCTATCTGATCGACTGATGGTAATGTGCATGCTTATTATAATGAGCATGGAATCTTTTGGTCTATTGTAATTTTGCAGGAATGCATGAAAGTCCTTTTTTAACCTATGAAACTTAGAATCTATGTATCGTCCCTTCATTTTAATAAAAATGTGAAATTTTGACACATTGAAAAAAATGTAATTACCGTTAAAAAAGCAAGTGTGTATATTAAAGTTGCGATCCCACATTTATAATTAGCATAATAAAAAAAAAAACGATCAACCGGGCACTCTGGTACGTGGTATAGTGGTCATGACACTCGTCTAGTAAGCGAGAGGTCACGGGATCGAATAGCGTTTGGGTGATGAGAATTTCTCACAGCTCCGGCCAACTCATAACAGACAGTTTCGTGTGTATACCCGGTTGATGGGAAAATGTACAATCCACTTTATTATGATTAACGAGCCAAATGATTTATGATTCTGATAATTAATAAAGCAAACAGGTTTACGTACCACAGGAGTAAATTGAACAAAAATACAATTAACATCAGAATATATAATTAAAAACAGATTAATTGGAAGACCAAATTAATGATTATCAACATTAATTAAAATCAATCTTCACTGGTAATGTAACGACTAAAATTGACCTGACCTACATCTGAAAAGACAATGTAAATACAATACCAAATTATAACCATGCATCGCATTGTTTCACAATCTTAAGATATAATTATTGAATAACTTTATTTACATTTCACCTTTTATGTAAGTCAAATTATGAAATGAAAACTTTATCAGATATAAATCTTTTTATAGATGGCAAAATGAACAGATATATAAATCCTGTTATCTAATTTTATCTCGTTTATCATTTATTTTCAGGTATACAGCAATACATGGGCAGACCTTGGTATTCAGGAAGATAAACCAGACTGTGTTTCGGTCGACTGTAAGTCCCTTTACCATATGGTCGTAGACTTATATAATATTATCATACAAGGGGAGCGGACAATTGTACATATTTTAGTAGGAAACAAAAGGAAGCATGAAAGAAAGAACGAAAGTTATAAGCATAGACAACATTAACCTTTTCAAGAAACACCTCAAAACCTATCTTTATAAATCCTAATAATGTAGGTCTTTCTAATCAGCGCTTTGTATCCTCTGGCAATATAAATTTAAGTGTTTTTTATCAGTTATTACAGACAGAAAGGAGGCGCGAGAGAAGGAGTTATAAAGAATGTGACAGAGGAGATGTGTGTCTGTCTGTGTGTTGGTAGGTGGGTGGATGGATACAATGATAAAGAAAGATAGATAGAGGAAGATAATGATTTATGGAGTAGCGAGTGAGAGGAGAGAGAGAGAGGGACAGACAGACAGAATTCACAAAAAGCCCCCCCCCCCCCGAAAAAAAAGCGAAAGCGAAGGAACAGAGGGGAACTTTGTGAGTTTTAGTCTTCAAGAGATTGTTTTTGCATTTCCTTTCCAGTTGTAATTTCTTTTCCGTGCGCCAATGCACATAATTTGCTATTTTTGTTGTGTATTTCTGTCTTCTGATAACGCATTTCTTCTCTCATTCTTTCCTCTTCTCAAGATGGGTTGATCAATGCCACCTACGTCACCGTTTACAATGCGGACTACAGGTTTGAAGAGGAACGTACTAATGACATCAATGGCTATGCATACATCCCTGATGTCAGCAAGCCTGGTCAACTCATTGTAGTTCTCGAAGGAGTTCCTCTCCTTCTCGATTGTAAGCATAACTAAAGTTACCATCATTATGATTCAACTTGCATGATAGGTTCCCCATGTATCCATCATTAAATGGAGAGCAAAAAATAGAGGGTCAATATTCCCTGACAAGCAATCAAAGAAACAAAAGTCCTCACATATATTTCTTCTTCTCTTCTTCGACATTTTTCTTATTTCCCCAAAAAAATGTTAGCACCCCCCCCCCNNNNCCCCCCCCCCCCCCCCCTGGCTGCGCGCCAGTAGATTACCGCCACACCTTTTTTTTTTTCAGGATGGTTTAGTGTGGATAAGAGAAGTGCGCCAGAGCGCAACAGCTAACCATCTAATTTAACGCATATCGGTGACAAATGCGTTTCATGACATTTTTTTAAGAGCATTAAGATATTCCTCTTTTTTATTTGATAGAAATGTCCCTGTTACGTATAATTACATCAGGTTCCACTTGTTTTTTACTTTTATGAAAACAAAAAGACAAGAATATTGCCTCTCAACAAAGGTCAGTTTTGGAGAAACTATCCACTTCTTAAACCCCTTTCATGTCTCAAATATAATTTCATTTTTACATTTTTGATTCAATTAGAGCAGCAAAAGTAATTATTTTACCCTACCTTACATAATTTCGTAATTGGATTAAAAAAATCATTATACAAAAAAGGGTTTCATAATTTTGAGGCCTAATTATTTCATAAGTCCATGTATTTGTTTTTCTTAATCAGGATCATCTTATATATTTGCCTCTTATCATATCGGCATTTTATCTTGTTTATTTTTCAATTTTAGCATAATGCAAAAATTGAAACAAACTGCTTTTATTTAATTACAGTCGTTGTGCTAATAACAATATCTTACGACATCGGTCCCTCTATTGATTAAAGCCCTTTTTAAACAGTCTGAATGTATTTGTTTAGCGTTATGAAAACCTTTTAATCAAAATGATAATAAAAAGGATGATCGGAAAGAACCATTATAATGCATAATATTGATTGGATTGCTGGATTGAAAGTTTTCAACTCATCATAGCCCCACGAGAATGGTTATCATGGTTTGAAAAAAAGCGCGTTTAGAATGACGGGCGGTTTCGAGCGGTTCAATCAGTAATGGAAGAGGCAGTTTCGGGGGAAATGTATTTTTGTAACTTTGATATGCTCTTTTCGATTGCTATTGAAATTAAAAAAGTTGATTTGTGCACTAACGAGATTATGATGTTTCCCATGCAGTGACAATATTTGTCCTTATTCTTTTATATTATATTTTTGTTTCTTTACACCTTTATTTTAGACTGGATCTTTAAACTGGGTCCGATCATCAACGGTCAGTACCAATACAGCCTGATCACTGATGCTGAAGACTCGGCACGTCCTCTCTTCGTACTCACACGTGACTTAGACGTATTCGCAGAGCTCTACGATAAAGAAGTACGAGAGTACCTACCTCTGCATGATTACGTCGAAGGGTTTAAAGCCCCGTATGCCACACTGCACAACGCCAGCTGCGTTTATCCTCCAATTAATCAAAATTAATGAATGAACGGACAGATTTTTAGATGTAGATGATAATGCAAGTCCCTTTATTCTCTCTGCACAAACCAGCAGATATCTCTTGTTTATGTTACAGTTTCACACGGCAAGATTTGATACCAGAGCAATAGGGAGCCGTGTTCAAGCCGTATAGATTCGCGATAACCTGCTTCTAGAGCTGATCGATTTGATCAAACCAGTTCCCAAGGATTGATATAGGCTAATAAGGGTCAATGTGGTTTTAATTGATTATGGAACAGGTTTGATTTTTGGCTCTTGTAATTGGTCAACTTTTGAAAGAAACGGACTTAGAGCATACATGTCGTACGTCGTGCGTAGGACTAACGGATACCCAAATTAAAAAGAAAGACGCGACAGAGATGAAAATGAAAGATATTTTGTCATTACAGTTTTCTCTTCGTACTGACCGCCCCTCTTGTGTCATCCGTCGACACCGAGATGTTTTAGGCATTCATCTGCATTTTTAGCCTGCGTCGGCCCAGCAATTTATCAAATTAAAAACATTGACGCACAACGGTGGAATGACGTTTGGCGTACTCACCTTGATCGTTAGTCTATCGTCTGACCAACGTATACGGTACTGTGCTCTCGGGAGGCGTTTTTAATGTAAAAAAAGACACTGGGCCGACGCAAGCTAAAAGGCAAAGCTTTGAGTCAGTCGGCCTTAAACAAATGGCCAAACGTTTTGTGAAGATAATATAGTTGGTCTTAGAATAGCAATGCGACAAAATTTGGTATTACCGAAGTAGCTTTGGTATAACGCTCCACATGTGCTCATCATAATTTGAATTCTGCGTAACGGCCGAATAATACATGAAACGTATCCGACCACTGAATAAAGTACATGTACGTAAATTTAAAACAAATATTCGTCACATGCAAATGTAATATTTAGCGCCAATTCCATTTAGCTAGTGGGGTAAATGATGTGAGCTTCATTAATCGAAATTGCGAACTCAAGTTATATATCTGAATGAGACAATCACACGATGTTCATGCATTGATGTAAAAAAATGTATCCGTCCATTTTAGACCATTTGGGTTATATTTCTATAAAATACATTTGTACATGATAGTAATGACAATTAAAAATAATAATAATAATAATAATTATGACGTGTAATCTATTCCCAAAGACAATTGTAAATAAAAGGTATGAACAAATAGACTCCTTTAACCATGTTTTCCTTGGCAATCATCTTATTTCAGAATTGAACTAAATGAGGATGGAATGAATGAATGAATTTATTCAAACCAGTCAGAACAGGAATGCACAGTACGAATATTAGAAACAGGTAACATAATAAATACCTGAGAATGACAGGCTTGGGACCCCAAAGAAGCAGAGATTGTAATTAGGCAGTTAGGGGCCCTGCTATGTCTAACATTGGAGGGAGTTGATAATGAATGATTAGGGGCTCGTAATATATAGGAGATATAGTCAATTTTATTGATATCAATCATTGGAAAATTTAATGCTACGGGTCCCTGGTCTGTAACAAGATGAATAAGGAAATCAATTACCCCATCCACTTGCATCACGAATGGTCGATCAAAACGTTTATGTGTGTTTGTGCAGTGCTTGGCGAGAACTTTTGTTTTGTTTATTTTTGGTTTTGCAGTTCTTTGTTTTAATTATTTAGTTTACATATTTAGACAGTATAAAGATATAAATTTGATACAAATTTCAAATTGGGTTCTCCTCGATTCTAATATATATCTTCTTGCTAGTCAGCAATTTATTAAGGGATATGTCCACCAGGTCAAATTGGTACTTTGGTCATTGGATGATGAAACGGTATCGATGAATATTGTACTATGATAGTTCTCATATTGTACGAAAATGCACTAACAGTATCAGTGATCCTGGTGAAAAATGTTGGTAGTTGTAGTGGTGGTGGTGATGGTGGTGATGGTGATGGTGGTGGTAGTGATGGTGATGGTGGTGGTGGTAATACTGGTGCTGATGGTGATAGTGGTGGTGGCAGTGATGTTGTTGGTGGTGATGGTAGTGGTANACTGATGCTGAAGACTCGGCACGTCCTCTCTTCGTACTCACACGTGACTTAGACGTATTCGCAGAGCTCTACGATAAAGAAGTACGAGAGTACCTACCTCTGCATGATTACGTCGAAGGGTTCAAAGCCCCGTATGCGACACTGCACAACGCCAGTTGCGTTTATCCTCCAATTAATCAAAATTAATGAACCAAGGGACATATTTTAGATGTAGACAAATATATATTACCAGCCACTTTATTCACTTCGTACAAACCTCTTTGGTACAAAACCAGCAAAGGCCTCTTGCTTAAAAAGCAGTAACACATGGCCTCATTTAATTCCTTACAGGCATGTATGTAATCTTAATCGTACGTATTCACCCGGTTCAAGCCGTATAGCTTCGCAATGACCCTTCACCACCCTCTGGTGGTGAAGGATCATTGCATGAAATGGTCTTCTTGCTTGTACGCCTTAACTTCTTGTGCCACCCTCTTAACATAGACATGAGCCTTGATATACCTAGTTAGGAGTCACACGTCTTTGCAAGAACAGGATAGCCAAGACCATTAGTGCGATTGGTCCCTGGTCGGTTGGACAACAACGGGATGATAAGGAATTGATGCATGCTAATAAGAGCCGAATAATGCAGTTGTAATTACTTATGGGTCGGACTTGAAATCTGGTAGGGTGTAATTGTTTGAATTTTGAAAACAGGATTTAGAGCGTGCATGTCGTACGTAGGACTAACGGATGCGCAAATGTAATGACGCTCGGTGTAATTACATAATATACCAACGTTAGTCCACCGTCTGGGCCGACGCAGCCTATGTGATCAAATGTTTTGTGAAGATAATATGGTTGGTCTGCAACCAAATTCGTTGGTATTAGCGCAGTATCTTTGGTTTCACGCTGAACATATATACGTTCCTCTTATGTTGAATTCTGCGTAACGGCTGACTAATATGGGAAAGGTAGACGATAACTAAATAAAGTATTTTAAAGTATTTTAAGAGAATATTTGCTACATGCTGGCTTATAAGCAAATGTGATATATAACGTTGTCGATAAGCATGCTCTCTGCCAATTGAGGTAAATCACGTAAATGATATGAGCTTGACCAATCAAAAGTAGGCCCCCGTCAAATAGGGACCCGAACACAATACGAGTTTAGTTCACAGTTGTTGAGAACAAAGAGTCACGTTGATGATGCTTCTGATATAACGAAGAAGACTGGTGATCCTGGTGATAAACGTCAATGTTCTTGTTGTTGGTGGTGGTGGTGATTGTGGTGGTGTTGGTGGTGGTGATAGTGGTGGTGTTGATGGTGGTGCTGATGGTGGTGACAGTGGTGGTGTTGGTAGTGGTGGTGGTGGTGGTGTGATAGTAGCTGTGGCTGACTATTGAGATACAAGTTAGTGAAATGACTATGAATGAACATGATGGCCCTGACGATGATAATGATGGGGTGGTAAGAAGAATGATGAGGACGGCTCACAGTTCCCTCCATGTGTTGCTAAATATTGTGTATTAGAATTTTAAAAAGGGCTCGGATGAATTGATTGAATTTTGAATATAAAAACAGGCAACAAAACTGAATAGATCATTTTCACTCAGCCCTGTCTCCTATGAAATAAAAGTAAAATGTTTGACTTTAAACAGGCCTGGGATTTAGCCCCCAACGTAGGAGGAATTCAGAAAATACGTTGACATGCGTCAAATATGTTATAGTTACGTTTTGCATGCGTCGAAACACGCTTGGCATAATCAAAAACCTCGTTTCTGTAGCTGTAAGAATTCATAAAAAAATTAAAAACATAACAGCTTTCGACGTAAATCCAACATATGGGTTATACGGCCTGCATAAGTTATAAAAGCGTTACAAAATCGTTTAGAAAACGTTAGCAGACGTTACTCGTATGTCACACGTACGTCTATGGACGTATGGACCTTGCGTTTTATTTCATGCCCGAGTTATGGAGATTTTCTCGAAAAGTCAGTATATATCTTTTTTATTTTTACATATTCATAACGATTTGGTCGCAGGCACAATATGTTCTGAAAAGTTTTTTTATAACTTATGAGCAACGTATCCTGACAAATCATTCTGTAGCTTAACTACGTTGTTCACAACTTAGCAAAACGTTGCATAACGTATAGCATGAATATATAGCAAAACGTCGTCTTTGACATATGACAACGTTCACTACCGTTTTACCAAAATGCTTTTCGTATACGCTGTCTCATAATTTTATGCGACAACAACAGTGAGTGACGAACGCCGGATAAAACACTCGTTGAAATATGTTGATGAATCATTTTATACATCTTACTAGCATTTTATGCATACATTTAGATCGTTATGAATACGCTACGCATACGCTCAGAATTATCTGAGTGTTAAAAAAAAAAGGTTCAGAAGCGTTTTAGGCAAAATTACAACGCTATGAACGACTTATGGGATGCAATATTGAACTTTTTGGTAGAATTTGTTATACCAAATACCCTCGCCTAGAAGGATTGTTTAATTCCAAGCCAGACGCTCTACCGACTGAGCTGTGTATACACTCTTACTAAAGGCCGACTCACACCTTTACTTTTTAGCCTGCGTCTGCCCAGCGTTTTCGAAAATAAAAACCGCTCCCTGGGCGCACACAAACGTAGATCATACGGTAGACTGACGACCGGTGTACGCTCCTTGAGTGCAAGCCGAACGTCAGTCCACCGTCTGATCCGCGCATGATATATTTCCAGGGAGTGCTTTTAATTTACAAAAAAAAAAAAACGCTGGGCCGACGCAGGCTAAAACACAAAGGTGTGAGCAGGCCTTTACCAATTTACATTATTGTGTCAGAACTTTCATTATTCTCAAACGAATACTTTGAAAAATATTTACGAAATACATTGCCACCGTTCATGATACAGAGTCATTATTTGATGTCATATGAAATTGACCATCGGTCGAAAGCAGTGACTAGTTCAGTAAATAGATCACTCTAAAAATAAAATGATTCCACTTGGCGCGGGTTCGAACTCCACAGATTTCGCATATTTAAAATATTTTACATAAAATTTTAAAAAAATTCAATAAAGCAAGCAAAGAGGCCACTATCTAAAAGAGGGGAAATACTGCACCATTCTTTCTAAACACATGTCCTAAGTGATAAGTTGTTTGGTTTGATATGTTACTGTCCTTAAACAAAATGGTTGCCAAAGAGAATTCGACACAACTTTAGTGATGCATTGATTGCTGACTTTGCGGAGTAAAGTTCACATTAACATAAAGGATTAACGGTGATAATGAGCAGCATTTTATCACGTGAGTAAAACAAAATCTGTTGACCGGCACAGGCTGGTGTAAATTGGAAACTGGAGGGCCACATGACAACATTACGCATTATATTATCATTTTGGTGGGGGCGGGGTCTTGCTTAATCTGAAAGTCCAGTCTAGCATTTGAAACCAGAACAAGAAATATTTTGCACCAGAAACAACAATACATGTATTTCTGACAAAAAAGGGGCCAGATGCTAGAAAGGGTCTTCGCTATCCTCTTCTCCCTAAAATGCTTTAACTTANTGATGGTGGTAGTGGTCGTGGTAACGAGGATGATGATGGTGGTGGTGGTGGTGATGTTGATGACGGTGGTGGTAATGGTAATGGTGATGGTGATGGTGGTGGTGATGGTGGTGGTAGTGGTGGTTGTGGGGATGGTAATGGTGACGATGATGGTAATGGTGATGATGATGGTAATGGTGATGATGGTGGTGGTGGTGATGGTGGTGGTAGTGGTGGTAGTGGGGATGGTAACGGTGATGATGACGGTAATGGTCATGGTGATGGTGGTGGTGATGGTGTTGGTAGTGGTGGTAGTGGGGATGGTAATGGTGACGATGATGGTAATGGTGATGATGATGGTAATGGTGATGATGGTGGTGGTGGTGATGATGGTGGTAGTGGTGGTAGTGGGGATGGTAACGGTGATGATGATGGTAATGGTGATGGTGATGGTGGTGGTGATGGTGGTGGTAATGGTGGTAGTGGGGATGGTAACGGTGATGATGAGGGTAATGGTGATGATGATGATGATGATTGTGGTGGTGGTGGTGGTGGTGGTGATTGTGGCAGCGGTAATAGTGGCTGAATGTTGATCCATGTTGATGAAATGACATCCTGATGAGTCATTCTTGATCATAACTCCGGCGTTCACAACTTTGCAAAACATATCATAACGTTTTTTCATAACTATATACAGGTAACTCACACGTTGTCAAAAGTGCGATTTGGAAAAAATGAAATAATTTCCACCTCTGAGTAACAAACAAACATCCTTTGTAAATTTTTTTCAACGGTCGTGTTTAACGTCTATAAAAGAACGAGGAACTTATGAAATATACCTCAGCGTATTTTTTAGCATGCGCAAAAGATTTTTCCGACGTACTTGATGTATGACGACATATGATAACATATTTTAGCGTTCTCAGAACGAATGCAAAACGTATCTATAATTATAATATAATCGACGTATGACGGCGTTCACCATCGTTTTAATACTATACGTAGAGGTGTGACAACAGAGTCATTACTAGTGAGTTATGCATACGGTCGATTCGTTATAAATACGTTCTGCATACGATCAAAACTTCCCGATTGGTAAAAAAAAAGGTCCAGGAGCGTTTTAGGCAAAATTACAATGCTATGAACAGCTATATTATTTGGGCTGCAATATCTAACCTTTTCATAGAATTTCTTTATACCAAATACCGGCGTCTAGAATGGTCGTTTGATTCCAAGCCAGACGCTCTACTGACTGAGCTGTGTATCCACTCTAACTAAAGGCCGAATCACACCTTTGCTTTTTAGCCTGCGTCTGCCCAGCGTTTTCGAAAATAAAAACCGCTCCCTGGAGGCACAAAAACGTACATCATACGGTAGACTGACGGCCGGTGTACGCTCCTTGAGTGCAAGCCGAACGTCAGTCCACGCATGATCCGCGCATGATATATTTCCAGGGAGTGCTTTTAATTTACAAAAAAAAAAAACGCTGGGCCGACGCAGGCTAAAACACAAAGGTGTGAGCAGGCCTTTACCAATTTACATTCTTGTGTCAGAACTTTCGTTATTCTCAAACGAATACTTTGAAAAATTTTTACGAAATACATTGCCACCGTTCATGGATACAGAGTCATTATTTGATGTCGTATGAAATTGACCATCGGTCGAAAGCATTGACTAGTTTAGTAAGTAGATCATTTTCGCTCTAAAAATAAAATGATCCTACTTTGCGCGGGTTCGAACTCCACAGATTTCGCATATGCTAAATATTTTACATAATGAACTTTGAGGAAAAGATGCATTTATATGGAAAAAAAAGTTTCAATAAAGCACCTAAAGAGACCACTATCTGAAAGAGGGGAAATACTGCACCATTCTTTCTAAACACATGTCCTATGTGATAAGTTGTTTGGTTTGATATGTTACTGTCCTTAAACAAAATGGTTGCCAAAGAGAATTCGACACAACTTTAGTGATGCATTGATTGCTGACTTTGCGGAGTAAAGTTCACATTAACATAAAGGATTAACGGTGATAATGAGCAGCATTTTATCACGTGAGTAAAACAAAATCTGTTGACCGGCACAGGCTGGTGTAAATTGGAAACTGGAGGGCCACATGACAACATTACGCATTTTATTATCATTTTGGTGGGGGCGGGGTCTTGCTTAATCTGAAAGTCCAGTCTAGCATTTGAAACCAGAACAAGAAATATTTTGCACCAGAAACAACAATACATGTATTTCTGACAAAAAAGGGGCCAGATGCTAGAAAGGGTCTTCGCTATCCTCTTCTCCCTAAAATGCTTTAACTTATTTTGCCATCCTCCAACCTCTTTATATAGACATAAATGTTAAAGCGTCAAGACGTCTCAGATAGAAGAAGATAGCTGAAACCATTTCGAGCAAGTGGCTCCAGGCAACTCTTTCTGGAATAGTGTGGCTTAGAAAATTTTTCTTGAGTATATTAGAACTGTACTCGACTTCATTGTTTAGCTTAGAAAAGGATATCATCTTTTTTCTGCTCCATTCGATGATAGTACTTAGTCATTAATAATCACACAAATACACAAAATCTGTTTGCACTGACAATAATCGACTGTTAGGATTCGACAGATAGATTCCCTGTTTTGTCTGTCCCGATCTTCAAAAAGTTTAGCGTGATTGTCGCCAATACTCGCAATACAATAAAAGAACATCTCAAAATGGCGTATTCTAACTACTTAATGCTTCAGCTTTTCTCGGTTCTGGCTTTCTTTATTGATATCACCCATGGAATACACACTGTGCCTGAGCTTGATCCAGTAGCTTACGCTGGGAGGTGGTACCAGGTATGTTGGCTTAATAATTATTCTAATTTGGATATTGAAAGAACATGAATAAACTTCCATAAAAAACACGAATGGACAATATTTTAGCAACAAACAAGAGAAAAAACTATAAATCTAGATACGCTTCTGTGATGAATAAGTGTTAGCCAATTGTATGAAAAAAAAAATCATAATAAAAAAAATCAGTGACCGCTAATCGGAGCTAGTCTAATTTGCCAATTCAGTCAAATCGACGAAATTATTTATTACACAAACATTTTTATTGCATTTTCGGTGACACTTTCGTCAGAACTCTTTAACAGAAACGTTTATTGAACAAAATTATATCTAATTCTTCCAGCCTAGAAATTATTCTAGGTCATATATTTCAATAGACCAGCATATATAATTTCTAGCTTCCGTTTTTTAATCATTGCTTTTGTCTAATGTATACATTTATATAGAATAATGTTAGCCCACAAAAACGGACCTGTTCAGTTTTCATTCGATTGAAAAAATTCTAATTTCATAAATACAGGTGTACACCAACAGAGCAGCGGATCTTTTCACAGGTAGCGACCCGGAACCAGATTGTGGCACCGCTGATTGTAAGTTTATTCACCAAATTTCTTTGATTTACCGGAAACTTCATTACAATGCATTGTAATATAATTGATGGTTCCTTTTCCAGTTTGTCAATAATTCACTCTTCTGAGATATTACCATTTTTTACACAACATTTATCATTCATACCGTGTCATACTTTTTTTCCATGCACAAGATACCCTCGTGAACTCGACCTATATTACGGTGTACAACGCGAACTATCAGCTGGATGAGGAGGTTACAAATGGCGTCGAAGGCTACGCGTACATCCCTGATGTCACCATTCCAGGGCAATTAAAGGTGGTTCTCGGTGGTGCTCCAGTGGCGGGAGATTGTGAGTCTTTTTAGAGTAACATATTGCAGAATTTTCTTAAACCGTTCATTTTAATTAAAAAGATTGGATTTTCTAAAATTTAGTTTATTTTAGGACTAATTATTATCTAGATATTGAATAAATCTCATAGTCCAAACAATTACTGATGTATAAATTATATAGCTCACTTGTGAACCATTATGGACTTTAGCAAACAAGACGGGAGTCCCGATCACAACGTTAGCTCTAAGGTCCATTCAAAAAGTAGCGTTATGCGGGTGCACCCTTCTGGAACGGACCTTAGAGCTAACGTTCTGATCGGCCCTCCCGTCTTCTATGCTAAAGGTCCCTACTGTTGAATGCCGACGGTCGGTTAAAGCTAAAGGCTCCCCGAAACAGGTACAAAAAGCTTGTTCTTGATAACCCGAAAGCTTGAATTGAGAAAACCGACCTATTGATTTAACACGGTTTGCTCACAAATTGACTGTATTTGACTCAGTGTGAGCTAGATAGAAAAAGGAGCGTGTGAGCAAATTAATGAAATTAACATCTGAGAAGGGACTTTTGTGACATTATTTCATAACCTGTTTCATTTATTTGATTTGTTCACATTCTTATTCATATTCACAGATTGGATTTTCAAGCTGGGACCAATAGTAGAAGGGAAGTATCAATACAGCCTCGTGACAGACGGAGATGCCCGTCAACTATACGTACTTTCACGTGACCCTACGCAATTCTACGAGCTCTACGACAAAGAGATTTCGGAGTACATCGCGTTGAATGGATTCACTGGACTCATAAAAGGTCCATACGTCGTACCCCATCCTCCAGAGTGCCGATATCCTTCTATTCCATCCGAATAGTGCAATGAAGAGTCAACTTTTAATAAAATGTGCATTGCCTAATTAAAGGCATAGTTTTGATGAACATATATGTTTCCCCACATAATGCAAAATTTAATGTCTTTATGCATGCTGAATGTTGAATAATTCTTGTATTTTGAGCATGTAAATTGGTATACTGGTTGAAAATTGAATAATCTCTTATTATAACTGATGAGGGCTTCAAAATTCTGGGACACAAACCTTGAATATTCCCCCCACCCCCATATGTAAAAGTGTCTTTTAACTTGGTTCTTAAAACAAGAACAAAAAAATCTTTTCCCATATGCAACACTCGCATTTTTCAATCATCCCCATTGCAATTTGACTTGCTCACTAACATTATTGGTGCCATGAAGAAGATTTCCTGAGAGGATGATAGTTTTATATTTTAGCTATTAGACATTTAAGGGACCCTGTAGACATGGTAGATAGACCAAAACGATTCAAATACCTTTTAATTTTCTAAATTAGGAAAATGTTGACGAGAACGACAGAAGGGACCGTGGTAAATGATGAGGCTTAAGTTGTTTATAACATATTTGAGTAATAAGTGAATTATGGCTTATGGGTGAAGGCGATGTTCTTGATAATGTTTTTAACCATGTTAACGTTTAAGAGGAGATGGTGCTATTGTGACGTAAAATAACATCGAAAAACTATATAACGAGCGAAAAGTAAAAGTGGTAATGACGATGATATATCACAGTTATAATAGTAATAGTAAATAGTAATAGTAAAATATTTTCGCTTTAATCATGTTAATTCATCATGTTTATGAATTCCATATTATACCCGTATCCTTACAGTAAATGTTGACATAAACCATGTCTCATTGTACATCAAAAATGCTTCAGTCAAACAAAGCTTTCAGGTGAAGTTACTTCCGTCGAAATATTAAAAGTTGATTGCAATTGACTTGTTATCAGTCGTAGTCATGACAATCCAACAAATAGGTATCAAGTAAAACAAAAATGACATTACACCGTCTTTCCTTAGACTGTAAAAACTAGCTCGTCTATGTAATATGGTACTCATGAGTCGTAATCATGGGTATATTTATGCACACTGTTCGTATTTTGTCATAAAGATCGAAAAGTTAAGTCGAACGCAATTTCAATGCTCCTTTGTAATGCTATTGAATTCGGTACCAGCTTGTCATTGTTGTGTCCGCACAGTTGAATACACGGTGTACGGATCTATTGTCTGCGTTCTAGTTAACTTTTCAGAAATAGTTTATATCGTGTTATTGATTGATGAGATGAAAATAAAATATTCTAATAAAAACATTGTTCAGTGTTTCTTTGTTTGATGTGTTCTGACTCTTAAGGCATGATGATGTCCACTTTTTATATATATATATTTTTTTCAAATGTTGATGAATTGCCGAGTTTACTAATCAAAGTTCGAATTGGCATAAAGGATTAATCAACAATGATAACATAGGAAGATGAGCAGTATCCCATCATGTGAGTATCACAGGCTGGTATACTTTGAAGCGCCTAGAGTACGTAAAGATTCCAATATCACCCCCTTTTTTTCATGCATGATATTGAATATGACACACTACACAAAAAACAAGAACTCACATATTTGAGTAATGTGACACTATAATGACACACAGTTGAGTATTTTAATAGATATACTCACCAGTGTGTCATTATAGTGTCACTTTTTGCGACTTTACTCAGATCCATGAGTTCTAGTTTTGTGTGTGTATCCTCTATTTACAATTGTAATAAAATGGAAGTCCATATTTATTTCCCGAATGTCATGCATGCAATCAATCACAACGATGTCCGTTTGCAAAAGCATATGCTATCATCTCTCGGCCGGAATAATTTGTAACTAAAGAGTTCTTTCTTAAGAATTTGACATTAGACGATTTGATCAACACAACTTATTTCACTTACATTTGGCCATTTAAAAAAAAAATATATTGATAGAATTACCAAGGCCCATCCATTCAATGATAAGCATGCGATTTAGAAGTAACCTTCGAAAAAAATGGAGAATGCGTGAAATTAGTGATATTCCAATACTGATGTATTTTGATAAGGTTTCAATTATGTCACTATGCAAGTTAACAAAATTTATGCGGTTTGCTTTTTGGGTATTTGATGTAGATTAGAAACCTATATTTGCTTCCACCCCACCCTAGAGATGGCCCAGATAGTCGCTGCCTATGTAAGGTTTCAAAAGACAAAACAAATTATTTGTACTGGCATCATTGATTCTTAAGGTTAGATAGACAGAGCCTGTTTCTCTCGCTGCTCTTTAATCGGGTATATAAATTCTATTCTGTTCTATTCTGTTTCTAAGTAAAACATTACTCTTAGATGTAAGTGAAACAAAATGGCGTGTTTTGATAGTTTAATGTTCCCGGTCGTCCTGCTCCTGGCTGCTTTGGTTTCTATCACTCATGGAATGCACACTGTACCTGAGCTAGACCCCGTGTCTTACGTTGGCAGGTGGTACCAGGTGAGTTATTTTCTATATCTCAAATCGTTTTCCCTTGCAATATTATGTTCCTATTAAAGTGACGGGTGTAATTATTTGAATATGCCCTTAAAGTCACAAAACAAAGCTCAAGAATTTTAGATGCATCATCATATCGTATGGTTGATAAATTATTTTCGGAAGACTTAACATTGATTTCGCCAAACATTCTATAAAGAAGCCAGGGAATTATTAAATGTCTCTCTAATGTAGTTTACCGATGAAATTCTCCGTGGCACTATTTGCTTGGAAATAATTTAACTCGTGTTTTACATATCTTCTGATTCGAGCATGATGGTAGGACCCGACAATGTTGCAGGTAATTTAAATCATTATTGGGTAATGACACGATATAAGGTATTTTCTATAATAAAGTGGGTCATGGGACAATATATATCGTTTATTGAACTGTGCGGACACAACATTCAAGACAATTGGGAGTTTAATGATATTACAAAGGATCACTGAATTGGAGTTCGACTTAATTTTACGGAAATAGATTATATCGTATTTAATAAAGAATTATGTGTACTGTATATGAATGATCTATATAAACCTGCACTAATAATTGTTATACCCTATTAATTGTATTCCATAACTATCTTTTTTTTTCCTCAGGTATACACAAATGCAGTTTCCGATTTTTTCACTGGTGTCTCTGAACCAGATTGTGGTACAGCTGATTGTAAGTAGATTCATGAGAATAGACATACCATAATACCGGGCAAACAGGCCCTGGGGTGAACAGTTACACCCTTTAAGAATCCTTTATCATGAGATGGGCCTCTCTATGGATCCATTTTTTATAGACTTTTAATAAGTGGGAACAAAAAAAAAATGACGAGAAAATAAGATAACCTATAATAAATTTTGTAAGTTTGTCTATTTTCCCCTCGGCTTTCCTATCCCTTCTATCAAAGGTATGTTTTATTCGAGAACACATGGACAACTATTCAGTATCAATTTTATTATTATCTAATTCGGCATGATTCATGAAATTCATTGACCCATCTATGAATAAGGTTCCCGTACTAGCACATCATTAATTGTTTAACGTCTTTTTTTTTCTTAATCAGCATCTATTGAAATATCGAACTTGTTTTACCGTCAAAAAACACATCTATTCCCAATAGACTTGTTTACACGACATGACGTACATTTAGCTCGAATTTAGGGTGTGCCAAAAGTGTTCACTTTAAATGTCTCAATTAGTGCTTAACTCACCATAATGTTGTTGTTTAGTGAGATTAATTTCTCTCCTGGAAACGGTTACAATTATTTATATTATTTGAATTTCTTTTACTGAATACATTTTCCTTCCTCATCAAGATACCCTGGTAAATGCGACCTATGTGACGGTGTACAACGCCAACTATCGGCTTGATGAGGAGTTTACAGATGGCCTCGGTGGCTACGCGTACATCCCAGATGTGTCAACTCCAGGGCGATTAAAAGTGGTTCTCGATGGTGTTCCAGTAGCAGGAGACTGTGAGTATATATAATTGTACATAGTTTAGAATTGTGCTCTGTCGGTTATACATCTAGATACAAATGGACTTCTGAGGTTTTATCAGTTCGAATAATATCAAGAACAAGAATCATATTTCTAAGGTGCCTCTCTGTGCTTAAAGGATTTACCATATTTTGACAACATCAGATTAGAAGATTAATCACATGCTTATTGGCGAAACATTGCAGAAAAATTGATAGAACTGCATAAAAATGGAACGTGATTGCTGATAATAGTTCGTAAAGAGACTTTAAAATTACAATGGTTAATGAACGTATATTGTTATTCGAGCTACACTTTAAGAGCTTTTTCGTCACCCTAACAACCGACGGAGATATTTTTTCTCAGGTTGTGGATATTCAGAATTGTACCAACACGCGCAAGACTTTGAAATAGCCCATGTTTAGTGTTGAAGCAACTCTTTGAATCATGGAAATGTAATCAAAATAGCACTTCACTTGTACTTACTACTGTACGTCTTTTTCAGTTAAAAACAGTTTTTTTTTCCCGTGCGTCTTTACCATATTTTTTCAATCTTATAAATAGATAAAAATTAATAAATCCAATCAAATCAGAATTGAATTTAATTCAATAAGTATATAAAATGAATTAAGATTTAAAATTCAACTTCATTCTGTTATCAATAAAGTTATTAAGTGACAAATATTTTCATAATTCAGTGCATCATTTTTTTTCTTCACAGACTGGGTTTTCAAGCTGGGACCGCTGGTGGAAGGCAAGTACCAATACAGCCTCGTAACAGACGGAGAGGATGCCCGTCAGCTCTACGTACTTTCACGTGACCCTACGGAGTTTTACGAGCTCTACGATAAAGAGGTGTCGGAGTACGTCGCCTTGAACGGGTTCACTGGACCTGTCAAGACTCCCTACGTAGTACCACATCCTCCAGAGTGCCGCTATCCCCCTAGTCCACCTGAGTAATTTGATGGAGAATGAAATTGTCTGGTTCAAAAAAAAATATCAGGAAATAAGATGTATTTTTACCCTTGATTGACTCCCTCCCATAAAGAGATAGTGCTTTACTCAAAACTATACACATAATTTCAGCCAACCAATTTTCATGAATGTTGGTAAGTCGTGTTGCACACCGTACAAAAGGCGAGAACACCACACTCTTTTTTGTAAACCAAGAATTTATAAGTATTTATACACAAAATTCTAAAGTATTTATGAGATAAGCATTACCATCTCCCAATTAAGGATGGTGAAATTAATATCGATTATCGGAATTATACCGTTTGTTGCAACATTATTAATAACTTGTCTATAACTTGCGCAGTACGAGTTGACTAGTTCAGAGATGTGACTACGGTATTGAATATGAATACATAGGAAAAAGCTATAACATATGCTTGTTGTAAATGGTAAACAGTACATTTTCCGAGTAGTTATTTCAAAATAAATGTGGCCACAAACATGATCATATTTAAGTCAAACTTGTCATAATGAAGTGAAAATTAATAGAGTAATGAATTGTTGTCGTTTTTATTACTGGTATGCAAATAAAAACACCAATTTCATTTAAAATTGACGGTCTCATACCCTCACTTACAAATCACGGGTGACCTACCAGCAACTTTGAACTTTCAACGAGTGTCTTGTTTCAGAAAGTCAGAAGGCCGAGGGGTTAAATGTGAGGGGAATATGGGGAGAGTTGGGCGGGTCTTTCGTTGCGGAGTCATATTAGGATATGTTTTACTGAAAAGGTGTGGGTGAGTGCGCACGGGTGTGTGTGTGTGTGTGTGTGTGTGTGTGTGNACCTATGTGACGGTGTACAACGCCAACTATCGGCTTGATGAGGAATTCACAGATGGCCTCGGTGGCTACGCCTACATCCCAGACGTGTCCACTCCAGGGCGATTAAAGGTGGTTCTCGATGGTGTTCCAGTAGCAGGAGACTGTGAGTATATATAATTGTACATAGTTTAGAATTGTGCTCTGTCGGTTATACATCTAGATACAAATGGACTTCTGAGGTTTTATCAGTTCGAATAATATCAAGAACAAGAATCATATTTCTAAGGTGCCTCTCTGTGCTTAAAGGATTTACCATATTTTGACAACATCAGATTAGAAGATTAATCACATGCTTATTGGCGAAACATTGCAGAAAAATTGATAGAACTGCATAAAAATGGAACGTGATTGCTGATAATAGTTCGTAAAGAGACTTTAAAATTACAATGGTTAATGAACGTATATTGTTATTCGAGCTACACTTTAAGAGCTTTTTCGTCACCCTAACAACCGACGGAGATATTTTTTCTCAGGTTGTGGATATTCAGAATTGTACCAACACGCGCAAGACTTTGAAATAGCCCATGTTTAGTGTTGAAGCAACTCTTTGAATCATGGAAATGTAATCAAAATAGCACTTCACTTGTACTTACTACTGTACGTCTTTTTCAGTTAAAAACAGTTTTTTTTTCCCGTGCGTCTTTACCATATTTTTTCAATCTTATAAATAGATAAAAATTAATAAATCCAATCAAATCAGAATTGAATTTAATTCAATAAGTATATAAAATGAATTAAGATTTAAAATTCAACTTCATTCTGTTATCAATAAAGTTATTAAGTGACAAATATTTTCATAATTCAGTGCATCATTTTTTTTCTTCACAGACTGGGTTTTCAAGCTGGGACCGCTGGTGGAAGGCAAGTACCAATACAGCCTCGTAACAGACGGAGAGGATGCCCGTCAGCTCTACGTACTTTCACGTGACCCTACGGAGTTTTACGAGCTCTACGATAAAGAGGTGTCGGAGTACGTCGCCTTGAACGGGTTCACTGGACCTGTCAAGACTCCCTACGTAGTACCACATCCTCCAGAGTGCCGCTATCCCCCTAGTCCACCTGAGTAATTTGATGGAGAATGAAATTGTCTGGTTCAAAAAAAAATATCAGGAAATAAGATGTATTTTTACCCTTGATTGACTCCCTCCCATAAAGAGATAGTGCTTTACTCAAAACTATACACATAATTTCAGCCAACCAATTTTCATGAATGTTGGTAAGTCGTGTTGCACACCGTACAAAAGGCGAGAACACCACACTCTTTTTTGTAAACCAAGAATTTATAAGTATTTATACACAAAATTCTAAAGTATTTATGAGATAAGCATTACCATCTCCCAATTAAGGATGGTGAAATTAATATCGATTATCGGAATTATACCGTTTGTTGCAACATTATTAATAACTTGTCTATAACTTGCGCAGTACGAGTTGACTAGTTCAGAGATGTGACTACGGTATTGAATATGAATACATAGGAAAAAGCTATAACATATGCTTGTTGTAAATGGTAAACAGTACATTTTCCGAGTAGTTATTTCAAAATAAATGTGGCCACAAACATGATCATATTTAAGTCAAACTTGTCATAATGAAGTGAAAATTAATAAAGTAATGAATTGTTGTCGTTTTTATTACTGGTATGCAAATAAAAACACCAATTTCATTTAAAATTGACGGTCTCATACCCTCACTTACAAATCACGGGTGACCTACCAGCAACTTTGAACTTTCAACGAGTGTCTTGTTTCAGAAAGTCAGAAGGCCGAGGGGTTAAATGTGAGGGGAATATGGGGAGAGTTGGGCGGGTCTTTCGTTGCGGAGTCATATTAGGATATGTTTTACTGAAAAGGTGTGGGTGAGTGCGCACGGGTGTGTGTGTGTGTGTGTGTGTGTGTGTGTGTGTGTATGTGTGTGTGTATTAATGGGGGTGTGATTGTGTGCGTGCGGTTGTTGTTGCAATTGGTGTGTGTTTGTATGTGCATGAGTGTGTGTGTATGTGTGAAAGAGCTTGTTTGTCTGTATGTGTGTGTGTGTGTGTGTGTGTGTGTAAGTGTGTGTGTGTGTGTGTGTTACTCGTACAGCATGCGGGTGGATGCATATTGGAAGGTGATAAAGTAACATGTGAACCGATTGATTTTTATAACTCATGTATGAATGAGTTTCTAGAGATGGAGAGGGGGGACACATGAAAGGGGATTGGGGAAAAGTCATAGGTATTTATTGCAAAGCTTTATACATATACTTTAAAAAGATGCAATATTGCACCTTCAAGTGTGCATAGTAATTATAATGGGAGCAATTTGTTGGGTGCAATACTGCATGGCAACTTTCTCATAAAAAACGTAGATCTTTGCACTCTATAAACATGATAAATAGAAGTGCCATATTTTACAAAAAAATTAATATCAAGAAAGCTTGAGTTGTGAGATTCGAAGCTGCTCCACAACGGATCACTGTATGTCGAGACAGATATCTACCAACTGAGCTTGTGTGCCGCTCTTATCAACTGATGGATATCAAGAGATCAGAAATGCTGCTACCTTCTAGTGGATAATTTGACATAATTTTACGGGCATTGCGTTGCCACACGATGGGGTATGCAGTCTACGGGGGTGTTGCTCAAAATCAACTGCAAATCAGCTGCAACTTTGCAAATTGTAACGCGCATTTTCATTCGCGCACGGTATGCGCATTTAACAAGACGCGCATGAAACAGTGATTTTGATTGACACATTCCGATCAACTGCAATTTGCGATCAATTGCAACTTTTGAACAACACCCCCTACGTTTGATATCTCTTGAATCTGTCCACCGGTCAAAAGTTATGAGTTTTCAAAGTTTTGATGATGCAAATTTGACATAGTTTAACCAGATTTTTTTTAATCAACCAATAGAAGCCATCCCATCTTTCTTCAAACAATGGTAGTTGGGTGGGTAGGTTGTTGGGTGGGCAATTAAACGTTTGACAAACGTTATGATAGTGTTTAAAGGTCCACTATTATGAAAATACAAGTTGATCTGTATTGATGTATTATACCCTTTATCAATACCCTTTTTACTGAAAGAGAGTCCAAATGTGTTTCATATATTTTATAATATTTTTTCTTCATTTTTATGTTGGCTTAGTTGGGAACGCCCCTACAAATTTCTTTCAAATGTCAATACTGTTGTGACATCACACAAGTCAAGTTTGTTCACCTTTCTAGATCATGTTTCAGAGCTGGTTCTGTAAATAACAAAAGGAAATATGTGGATCAATGCAGGTATTTAAAGTCAGGTAATTGCGCATTCTAATTCCCTTTCATGGGCAATCACCTGAATTGAAATCCCTGCATTGATCTACCTATTTCCTTTTGTTATTTACAGAACCAGCTCTGGAACATGATTTAGAAAGGTGAACAAACTTGACTTGTGTGATGTCACAACATGATTGACATTTGAAAGAAATTTTTAGGGGCGTTCCCAACTAAGCCAACATAAAAATGAAGAGAAAATATTATAAAATATATGAAACACATTTGGACTCTCTTTCAGTGAAAGGGTATTGATAATGGTATAATACATCAATACAGATCAACTTTTATTTTCATAAAAGTACCCCTTTAACAGTAGTTAACAGTCACTTTTGAATATTTATCAGGATTTCAAGGAGCCATATTAAAGACCTTTATTGGACGCTGTTTATTAACAGATCTCTAAATACAGGACCAAAAGGTTTAAGTTGCACTTTTTTACATAACCAATATGACCAAGTCACATTGCATTTCTCAAGTAGTGTTTGTTGTGTATTTTCGTATGACCCTTGTACCAGATTTATTGGTTTTAATGTGGAATTGCGTTGACTTGATTTGTCAAGAAGGGTAAATAAGCAAATGAGATCAATTGAAGAATTTAAGAGAAGTAGATACCTTGGACGTCATATACAAGTTACACATGTATTAGTGAAACGATATACGTGATTTGTACATTGAGGAAAAAGTACTCAGAAGTGGTTTCAATTTCAGCTTCAGTTTCAGCGTCAGTTAGTTACTATATGAGTACTCAATCATATTGATGTGCCGGTAAACAAATTGCAGGTATATAGGCGTGAAGTTATCAGATATATAGCGGATACAAAGTTTAGTATACATCGGAAGATATTCATGCATTCTGCTTAGTATTGCGATCAAAGCACTGGCTAAATAAAGACAATATTATTAAGACAAGTAACATACGACTGCTTTGTGTGGAATTGGAAAAATAATTCGCCAAGAATGGTAGAATGTCGGCGATGTCACTGCTCCGACTTCGGTCTTTCTACGTCACACTACGACGTCTTCACGATAACCCAGGTAAGCCCAAGATTTCTCATCAAGTTGACGTAATGGTGCATGTAGGTAAGGGAAACCCACCTCTGGGATTATCGTGCTCTCATTAAATGAAGAAAAATCAGATGAACAAACTGTGAAAATTTGAGCAAAATCGGACAACCCGTTCAAAAGTTATGACTTTTCAAAGTGACAGAGATATGACGATCCCTAACGCTAATGGGGATCCATGCGATCGGCAATTTCGACGGAATCCGTGACGTCATGTCGGACAACTCCGCATTCACTCTGTATACAAATTGTCACATTTTCTTGGGTTTTTTTCAGAAAAGTCAACAAAATGCTGATTTTCGATTGGGGTATAGCATTTCTGTATTGATTCTGCATGTATTTTGAGAAGAATGATGTCACAACCTTACTCTAAAATTTACTTTTAATGTGATTTAAAAAAATGGATTAATTTAATCCATTTTTTAAAATCATATGTACAAAGTGAATGAGGAGTTGTCCCACATGACGTCACTGATTCCGTCGAATTTGCCGATCGCACGGATCGTCAAATCTCAGTGACTTTGAAAATTCATAACTTTTGAACGGGTTGTCCGATTTTACTCAAATTTTCACAGTTTGTTTACATGATTTTCTTCATTAAATGAGAGCACCATAATTCCAAAGGCATGGGTCCCCTTTAATAGAATAATGGAAAGGGGAGATTTGTTTATTTATAGACAAATACTTTGGTATTTTAATAAGATTTTCCCGTCCAATTTCATTAAGATATTCATCCGATTCGACGTGAAATCATTCAATTTGGAGGGAATAGGAACGATCTATGAGATCATCATTTCATAATCACCAAAATAGTTGATTTTGTTTAACTCTTTTTAATTTCGATTTCACGTTTTGTTTTGTTTTTGTTTTGTTTTGTTTTATTCGAGAAATTCACGAAGTGAGGTAAACCGAAGGGTATTGCTGTATGGGGATATTGTGACATAGCAGCAAGTCAAAGAACATCCTATTGAAATATTGCTTAGTTCTTTAAAAGAACACGGTTCAATTAAATTGTAACTATATCGAAGGTTTCGTACAACATTGCCCTTTGGATGCCGTCACTTCGTGAAAACACGGACAAAATGAAATTAGTCTAACTTTTGGTGATATTCCTTCTAAATTCCAGTGCAAAATCCCATGGGTGGTCCTCCTTCTATACCGGATACTGATGACCGGCTACTTCCTAGGTTACCAGTTCTACCTATGGATCAATGTCTTCAGCATCAAAGACTACATCTACATGACTGACTGGACCTAAACTGTATTCACCTTCTACACCCTGATCGCTCTCATCAACTTAGTCATTGATCTGTGCCTTCGGAGGCGCTACGTTTCGTCTTCTGCTCGCAATGGTTAGTTTTATTTTTCAAATAAGGGCCTAAATGATCAGCCCAAGCATTCGCTATGTTGAGCTTACATCGAGATAATCTGTATCAGATGGATACCCCATTCTTGAAAATCCCAGATCAGACGTACCCGGATATTGCTATGTTCGAAATACCAAGTTTAAATTCATATACACAATTTCAGATGTGACGATCTTGTCAGATCAGTCGTCCATTTCAGTGTCATAAAATCAGATATTTTGAGTAGTTTTTATCTTTATCCGTAATAGAGTCATTGCCAACATACGACCTATTTCTCTCGCGATGTAATCCAAAATTACCAAAAAAAAATGCATTGCTTAAACATTAACCTTGAATATTCCGAAATTGGAACCACTGATATATGAGGTAGCGGTAATAGAAATGTACTTGCAAATAGAGTAGCATGACATTTCATTAATTGAGTTGCTTTTGAATTATTTAGATATTGCATTAAAAATGTCAAAATATAATGGCATATTAGTTATTTCTAATTCATTGTACATTGAACTTGCCATTGTTCTGTCATTACAGTGCTAAGAGGGCGCTACATGATCCAGTGGCTATTCTACAACGTCGTCATAACGTGGACAAATCTCGTCCTTGTTGTGTTCTGGGGCGCCCTATATAACCCAGCCTATCCCAACTGGCTCTTCGACATCACCTGCCACGCCCTACCAGGAGTCTTCAGTGTCCTTGAGTTGACCTTCACCGCAACACCATTCCACCTCGCTCACATCATTTACCCCGCCATCTACGGCGTTACCTATATGACATTCACATTAATCTACTGGGCGACGGGTCACGACCCCATATACCCAATCCTTGACTACAGCGGGAACCCATCCCTTGCAGCCGGGTCGATAGCGGGGATGGCTGGGTTCATCATGCTGTTTCATCCATTGGTGTGGGGTTTGACTAAGCTGAGGAAGGTAGTAGCAGGGAGGTTTGATTGCATGCAGGAACAGACGGGTGATCAGCATGAGCTCATAAATAGAATATGACGTAATGGGGGAACAGGAAAGTCCCGTTTCAGACGTGGTCGCTCTGTTCAGACTATTTTACAATCATGTTTACCAAGTTACTTGATACAAAAGCTCAAAATCAATTCCGCAAGTCAGTACACATTTTGTCAAAAATTGGATGCATGGTACAGCTCTCAGTCTATAATAAGTTTTTTTTGTATTATTGTAATTATTATCTATTTTTATTATCATTTTTATTATCATTTTCTATGCATTTATATACTTACATAGTTATTTTTTATTATCTCAAAAGAAATCCTTATAAACATTGAGCGACAACACTCTTTTAAAAAGACTTCCACACATAATTTGTACATTTTCCCTTTGTCTGTTCCATGTACATCTTTGCAGGGACCTTAGCACAGGGGGAGTTGTGTTTAACAATCTTACATGGTCAATAGAGTTAACATTCATATGGGCTAAAAAATGGGGTTGTCNCTGAGGAAGGTAGTAGCAGGGAGGTTTGATTGCATGCAGGAACAGCCGGGTGATCAGCATGAGCTCATAAATAGAATATGACGTAATGGGGGAACGGGAAAGTCCCTTTCAGACGTAGTCGCTTTGTTCAGACTATTTGACAATCATGTTTAGCAGGTTACTTGATACCGAAACCCGTAAGTCTGTACACATTTCGTCAAAAATTCGATGCATGGTACAACACTCAGTCTATTTGATTTTTTTTATTATTGTAATTATTATTCATTTCTATTATCATTTTTTATTCATTTATATACTTACTTATTTTTTTATTTAGTTTCTTTTTGGTATCCCAAAGGAAATCCCCATTGAAGCATTTAGCGACAACGCACTTTTACAAAGACTTCCACACAGAATTTGTGCATGTAGATCTTTGCAGGGACCGCAGCACATGGGGGTTGTATTTAACAAAGCGGCGTTCTGATTCCCTGCAAAAGACAAAATATCAAAACCAATTCCAAATATTGGAGATATTCCAGATTCAAGATGTTAATTCCTATATTCGTTTTGTATTTACCTTGTTACATATTCCTGTGTATAATGGTCAAAATTCCCTTCAGCAATAAATTCATCCACATTATATTGCACTCAACCCAGGTGAGATGAATGGGTACCTGATAGGAATTTATTCCTTGAAAAAGCTTATGTGCATAATAGCTGCACTGCAAAAGTCAGGGTAATAATGCTGCAATTGCAAGTGCTTAGGGAATTCTTATAAAGAGTTTATAAGCGCAATGTAAAAGCCGTTCATTATTTTAAAGTAATCAAAACAGAATAGTACTATATTCTGTTTCCATTCCTGAAGTAAAATGTCTACAAGTAACATTCAAGTTTGTTCGATTTTTATTCCCAACAGTTAGTACACCGTTCTCAATAAAATGGACCAAATATGTGCCCTTAGTCATAAAATATAAGTTGAATTTGCCAGAGAGATGTTTTTTTAATCACTTGTAGTGGAATGAGAAAAAATCATCAAGGAAACCAAATTTCTATGGAATTATGTATTGCGTCAGTTTGATACGTATTGTAAATAATAATAATAAAAAAATACTTAAAGATTTAAAGTACGCTATGATGTTGAAAATGTATTTTCCTCTTGTTTGTATTGATGATAAAATGCGACCGATTTATTCGTTGAACAACAAACAACCAACAAAAAGAAAATACTCGGTGGTTTCTTTATTTACTATTTGCTTTCATGCATATTGGTTGAGATTGATTTAACGAGGTGGCTAAGCATTATAAGGTCGATATCGATATGGGGCCTGTAACATATACCCTTTTGCGATCAATCGCAAACTTTAGCACATGTTTTGACATAGACTTGCAATTGAAAATTGAATGTACGCTCGATTGAAAAGCTTTATGTTACAGGGACCTGATGGGGAAGTGACTTCGTCGAGTGTGGAGTTGGGGAGTGACTTCCGGTTTGGGAAGCCAACGCACATAATGCATAAGTGCTATTTTTCTTCCTTCAACATCATCATCGGAGGTACTTGTTACTACAAAACTAGAGCATCGCGTGATACCTTGATATTTGATTTCAGGAAATATTTAGAATAAGGTGTGAAACCAGGGTGATTTTTTCGTTCTAAATCTGGGGTAAATGAGCGCCCATGCAGAAATACCCGTAACAGGAAGTGGGTATCCCGACTCACATGCACTGTATATGGTGACAACTGCATAGCGCCATCTGCGATTCTTAGTCTTATGTTGGTGAAGAGAATTGACAATCCTGAAGCTGGATGAACATGCTGGGAATTTAGTATTTGTATATCTTCAATGTTGGCCTTTGGCAGCTTTAATTTTGGGAATCTTAGGTATCATATATAGGAAAATATAATTCATATTCCATATTCCTTATTCTTTATAATTTTGAATCGTATATAATTCTGTAGCATATGACTAGGCTTGTATCTAATTGGTAGCCTATGTTTGGGTGTGTTTTTGTGAGTTTGTTTCTAAATGCGAGGGTGTTTGGGTGTGGGAACATATGATAGGTGTACATTATATGTGGGTGTAAACATGTATTTACTTTATTTGCTTTTTTTTCGTGAACAAACCTCGAGAAATAAAATTTAAGTAACCTTGCCTTAATTTATTGTTCAAATAGAAAATAGAATGTATGGCCGATGGTAGTTTTTGATGGGTAGTGCCATCTTCAAGTGTCAGTATATAATTAAGAACAAATGATTAGCGATTATAAGCAATGCAAATCCTAACTTGGTGATAGGAAACTGACTGGCACAAATAATCTCCATAGATTGAAGAGCGCCATCCTGCCCTAACTTCTAAAACAATACCAATTCATCACTGAACTATGGAACAGGATTGGTGACAATATTTTGCTAACTATAATAGTGTTTTGAATATTTTTAAATGATTATTATTTTTTCTTACATAAATACCAATCTTTAAAAAAAAAAACTTCTATGCCCTGTTAATTGCATGTTTGGACAGTTGGAATCAGAATTTATAAAGGCATATTGAAAGCATGAAAATTTGAATTCACTCCTAATATTTCTTTATAAAATCAAATTGAAATAATTTTGACGAACAGAATGAACAATTTCAAAAATGTTATTGCCACCCTCTATCTCTTCATTTCATCATAACAAGTCTTTTAGCAAAATAGTGAAGTATAAAGGCTCAATTATGGACATGTTTGCGATTGCAGCCAATGTCTTCCAAGCGTTCATGAAATTTGGAAAACGCTCTCAACCTCCATGATAGAAGAGCTGGGGCCAATTGCGCAAAATAGTCTTAGCTATCCTCTTCAGGCTAAGGCATCTTAAGTTATTGCGTCATCCTCTTAACATAGTCGTATCAACGTAAATGTCTATGTTATGAGGATAGCACAAGAAGTCAAGACGTCTTAGCGATAAGAGGATAGCTAAGACCATTTCAAGCAATTGGCCTCTGAGGATTATGGGTGGAAAACAGCCAGCCCCTTACGAACACATTCAACGTAGCGTCTTCCCCGTAAGTTACATCCATAGAGTGAATTTCAAAGTTCACGAATGCTGGACTGACGTTGACTATAATCGCAAAGTATGATTTAACCCTATGGAGGGGAAAAAATCCACATCAGAACAATAAGCTTCGTGGAGGCGCCGTGGTATAGTGGTTCAGACCCTTGCCTTTCAACCAGAGGGTCGTATGTTCGAATCCCAACCATGGCGTTAATTTCCTTCAGCAAGAAATTCATCCACATTGTGCTGCACTCAACGCAGGTGAGGTGCATGGGTACCTGCTGAGAATATTTATTCCTTGAAATGCCATGTGCGCTGGTGTACGCCGGGCTAAAGCCAGGGTAATAATAAAGCAAAGGGCCTTGAGCACTCAGCAGAGTGGATATGTGCGCTATCTATTATTTTATTATTATTATTAAGCTGGAAAAAACGGAATATAAATATTCCTTTCCCCCAACCTCCAGGCCTATTCGTAGCTTTTTGAAAATGTACTTATTTTCCCGACGGTTGCTAGCACAAAAGCTTTATCGGCATTATCATTTCTCTTCAGAATATGTTCAGGCTGTACGTCCAGGGAGGTGTTTCACCAAGATAAGAAAGACTTTAAGCACGACTTTACGTTCGACTGGTAGCCCTTCTTGTGCGTAATGGTTCACGTTATTACACGCATTCAGCGCAAGAACTGATACCAGGCGAACCTAAAGTCGTGCGTAACTTTAAGAACGACTTGGTGAAACACCGCCCAGGATTTGACGTCCCGGACCCCAACTTCTTTTTAAACCCCGTAAACGACGAACATGCACAATACGGCCGGAGACAGAAAAGGGCCTTTAGGAATTTATACACTAATCTCAATGCATCAGCTTAAGAACAATACACACAATAAAGCACCCAATAACGAGGGTCTTTAGGAATTCTTGAACCCCCAAAGTTAGCTTGATCCTCCCCCCCCCCCCCATTCCCAAACGCCTTACAGAATGCCAGGGCCTCAACTTCATTGGTTTCCATGCAAATGATCAAGGACTAAAAGCCTAGAATGCAATCCTTGTTTGAATTAGTAGATTGCATCTATGAGCTTAAAATTCAACATCAATATTGAAACGATTGCATGGTCCGAGCACGAAGCAGTCTCAAAGGCCAAAATAATAACCAAATACAAATAACCGCGAATCGCTGCAGTCAGAGATTGAAAACGTCATTCCAGAGTTTATTTATCATCGTACATCTTTATCACTCGGTACGAAATTAAATCTTCAGGCATCATTTTTAGAGAATATCTTAAAGAACTTTAAACATGGCGGCTCTACGTTTCATACTCTGTATCATAGTCTTGGCCCTCGTCAACAGTTCAGTGGGATTCCGACTAGGGTCGTGGTCGTTGTTTAGAGGAGATTCATGCTTCGGTTCGCCCGATACGGTCAATGAGCTCGATGTCCAGTCGTATTTGGGACGATGGTATCAGGTAAGAATTAAGTGAAAAATTGCATGTCTGTCATTGTTATACAGTCAGGGGTGGATTGGTGATTCGTAAATCATGTTAAGGACATGGGAGTCTTCTCCGCTGATGGCTTGGCAACCGAACCAAGAGTCGGCGAGGGAGCGCCAAAGGTATGACGAAAAAAAAAGAAAAAAAATGGAGTGATGGCAGCCAACGACTTAATAAATCAAACATAAGATAGTAATCACACAAAACACAAAAAGGTCGATGGTGACCGGGGTCCTCTGGGCGGCGCAAAAATGAAAAAGTTCTTTTGACATCTTGTTTTTCCTTTTTCAATTAAGAGGGGGAGGGCAGCTGAAGGGCTATTGACAGGGGAACGGAGCCCGAGCGAGCAAGGAGAGCGAGAGTAGGAATCGAGAGTATGCGCTGATTTTTCATATTTAAGGTTGCCAGCTCTCAACTCTTATGTCTCATTTTGGCCGAATAATTTGGGGGAGTGTTCCTAAAATCCTGGCTCCATGGTCCTATGGATTTATTTAGTCTCTGGGGGGGGGGCTGAATTTCCATTACCAACACGGTTTTATGTCGAGAATGATGCTAACATTGTTTGAATAGATTTTCCAATGATCCTGTTTTAAACGTTCTAATTCTTCCTTGTTTATTTTTATCGCTTGTAGACGTTCAAAAGTGAGAAGTTGTTTAATAGGTTGACCCCCCCCCCCCCCTCTACAAGAGCGCCTCCGCCACGTTGTGTTATTTTTACCTGATGCAATCATTGATCATTAATGGTCTTCCCATTGTCGATTAAAGATTTTGCTCGCTCTGTTGACACACGAGGTAAATGTTCAAAGCCAAATCAACCCTATGTTAATTAATACACAATTTTTAATCTACTTCTTCTAATCAGCGCACACTGGTTTTGTGATATGTGTTTAAAAATAAAAAAAATAAAAATACCATTGTTGTGACCATTTTCTCACCTTTTTCTTTGTTTAATGCAGGTATACACAGATCTGATGGTGAATCAAACCTTTGAGCGCAATGCGAAGTGTGTGACGGCTGATTGTAAGTAAAGACTCGAGTTTCAGATTACTCACTTTATTATTTATGAATGATTTATGAATGAAGGAAAACTATTCCTGAAGAATCACAACTTCCTTCTAGGACAATATTATTACCACCCCCCCCCCCCCCTTGACAGGTACCCCCTTGTAGGAAAGTTACCGCCTATGCTAATTACCCCCTTTAGACAATATTACCTCTTTAAGAAAAAAAAATGCCCTAGGGGTAGCGGAGGGGGCAGGCACCCATTAAAAATGCGATAACGTGAAAATAGACAAAAAGGCATAGCTGTCTGAGGTGATTATTGTCCTACATGGTAACAGTTCTTGGGACAATCTTTATTTTGTGCAGTTGTTTTAGTTTAGTTTAGTTTAGTTTATTCAAACCATATCACACACAACATAATGTTCGGGGACAACTCTCCTCAAAATGGCCAAGGTATTTGCCCCAGACAATTGAAAGCGCCCAAATTTTGTGAACCTGTGTCAGCAAGAAATGTAATAAAAATAAAAATGGCATATTAATAGATAAATATAAATATAAATGAATCAATAAAAACGCGACCACCCATTCCTTTCAAGGAGTGGAGGGGATTGTATTTTATGAACAAACAATGAGGGTGCACCCAAAACCAACGAAAAAAACCTATAAAAATGTTGTACAACATATTGGCTGAGTAAATAAAGTTATTTAATAATCATAACCTGACGTTATGAAACATTTTGTTTTGCAATCGCTCGTAAGTAGGCCAGGTAGACAGAGGTCAGGTCAAGTGCAAATGAAAAGAAGTGTTCTGTGGTATTGGTACTACAAATTTACCCATTTTAAACTCCTTATAACATGGGGCTAAGTTCATTCATTTGCCCAAGCAATAAGATAGAGGAATGGAATACAAAGTAACTTGCTCATTATTCGTAAGTGATACAATTACTTGTTCTTGAAAAAAAAAACAAGTTTATTGTTTCACTCTGATCAGAGGGCTTACAGTAAAATGTAGATGGCATTTTCTTATTTTCATGCCGGTAGTATGCCGGTAAGATTTTTTTCGATGTTTGAAATAATGTCATAGAAAAGCCAGTAATGTATTCATTAAATTCTCTTTATACTGTAAATACGCAATTTGGATGAGGTTCTAACATCATTTTTTTTTTCTATTTATTGTATATATAATTATATCGGTCAATTTAGATCAGATAAGGAGTTAGTTTTTGCAGAAATCAGAAATCAGAAGACCAATTATAATTTCCTTATACGCAGGCGCACACCCATGATTTCACAATCCGGACAGGGGCCCGATCAACTTGGAATTCCCCCCCCCCCCCCCTCCTTTCCCCTTAAAACAAGAACAAAACAAAACAAACGACAAAATGTCTTTACCTGATTATTTTACCCCAATTACCATAAATATGGCGCCCCTCTACCATCCACTTCTGACCTTGGTCCAAAAAGCCCCGCCCCACGAGGCGCGTGTGGTATAGCGTGTACATCTATTTACGTCCATTTATCATGTTTATAGGAAATAATACTCTACAATCGTATTTTATTTCCTTTCAGATGGCCTGAACCCCGACGGCAGTCTCTCAGTTTTCAACGCAAATACCATCGGTACACCCGACGGGGATTTCAACACAATCACGGGAACGGCTACCATTCCCGACGCTTCCAAACCCGGAAAGCTGAAGGTGACTTTCCCGTCTGTTCCAGTCCCTGGAGATTGTAAGTAGTTAGCTTCATTCATCTGTCATGTTCGAAGACAGTTCATGATATAATTTTTGCATTTTTGCCCTCATGCACAGGATTTCAACAAGCATCATAATCATGACATATGCAGGAAGGGTTTATAATTGCTCCTTTTCGAGATGTGTGTTTATTACCAAAATCAAGCCCTACATATAAATTACTTCTGCAGACCAATAGAAAGTTGCATCAGCACATCTGAGAACTATCACAACACCTTCTTTCAATCCACAACTCCTGAAAATAGAAGCCTTTTTTCCCTTCGATTTTTCTTAATTTGGTTCTTTTCACATGCAATTCTCTTTACCCCCTCCCCCTAGATTGGATTTTGAAGCTTGGTCCTGTGGTAGACGGCCAGTACCAGTACTCAGTGGTGAGTGACTCAGCCAAGGCAACCCTGTTCGTCCTGGCCAGGGATCCCTCAGAGTTCTTCAGCTCTCAGGAGAAGGAAACAGTCCTTGAGTTCCTCCGGGAGAATGGTTTCAAGTGCTTCTGGAACAAACCTCAGGAAACCTAACAGTCAGAGGAATGTAAATACGTCAGTGGGGATAGCAATGGTATTGAGATTGTTGATAATAGCATCTAATTTGAGACAAAACGGGTTCCAACCAATGAGACAAACTGTTGACTGTATAATCAATGTCGTTTGAATGAATACATTTCCATTTCCAAAATTTCCAAACTATTACTACATTCACATTTACCATGGTTGTCCGCTGTTCATCCGTTGGTTCCAAGATTAATATTGTAGATTGACCTTTTCCCGCAATTTCTAATTTTCCTGGGTTACGTTTTATAAAGTTTCCTAGAGTGACACATGACTCTGCGCACGACCGGTGACACTTTCTTTAGTGCGATTCCTGCGAAGTACAAGAAAGCGTCACCAGTCTTGCGCACAGTCGTGAGTATACGAAACAGCTTCATGAAACACACCCCAGATCTATTCTGCATACGACTCGAAAAGGGGTCCGATGTTTACCAGGGTTTTATATCTCAAATAGAACATATGAACAATATTTGCTATATGATCAGCCTTTGATTATGGCGAAATTAGATTGGACAGACCGCCTATTGTTTAAGGAATCATCCTAAATTAAAAGATAATTATAGGGGATGTAATTTTATGTTTCTTAAAATCCTGCTAATTTGTATTTGTTGTCTACCCTGATTTTGTTGTGTTGATGCAGGTGTACTCTCCTACAGGCAGAACCCAGTGATTTATCATTGGAAATAATTTATAATTAATCATCACCGTTTTCTTGGATATCGACAACATTGCGATATTTACCATTTACTGATAAGCAGCACAAGTTCTTTTCGTTTCGCTCACTTCGCAGAGTACATTATAAAGTATACAATTGGTAATTTATATCGTGTAATTTTTCTTTGCAATATCCGTTAATAAAGAACGAATTCAAATCGTAGAGAGCGTTCTTGTGTATAGTGTATCCAAAGCAATAAAAACGTGAGGAAGGACTTGGGCATGCGATTGGTGCTTACTCCGTCACTTATCATGCTAATGGCTTTCGGGGTTTTTTTTAATTTTGAATACAACATTCAAATTAAAAAAAAAAAATAATGATGCAGTAAACAACCAGGATTAAACAGCATTTTCTAGACGTCTTAAATCAAGACGATTAAAATTGACGAGAAAACAATATGAGACTGAGTGCCGTATCAGACAAATATGCCTCATATATAGATCCGGTTAAACGTATGTTGAAGACTGATACCGGTAAGTGTGAATCATGTAGAAATAGTATAATGAAATGATTTGAGTGATTGGAAAATAAATACAATACCCATGCGCGCACCCAGGATTTTGATACCACGGGGATGGGGAGGGGACTGAGCTCAAATTTGGCGCCCCCGGAAGCTTAGCTGAGCTGACAAGCAAAACATCATCAATTTTGCGCCCCTTTTAACGAATTCTGCGTCCTTTTAACATCAAATTTTGCCCCCCCCCCCTAGTTCTGACCTGGGCTAGCGCCCCCATAGCCCCCAAGGTGCGCACATAATACCATCCCAGAAAAGAGAGGGTGTGGAAGAGACATGGATAGAGCTAGGGAGAGGAAAGATGGGGTTGTCATGTTGTGGGAGGTGTGGATGTTCGAAAGGGAAGAAGAAGATTAGAAGATGAAGAAGAAGAAGAAGAAGGAGAATGAGAAGAAAAAGAAGAAGAAGAAGAAGAAGAAAAAAAAAAGAAGAAGAAGAAGAAGAAGAAGAAAGAAAGAAAGAAAAGAAGAGAGGGATAGTGCAATGCAAAAAGAAATGGGATATAGAGAGAGGGGAGAAAGAGAGAGAGAGAAAGAGAGAAAAGAGAGAAAGAGATAGATAGAGAGAGAGAGAGAGAGAGAGAGAGAGAGGGGGGGAGGAGAGAGAGAGATGCAGAGAAGGGGAGAGGGGGAATGAAAGCATTTGAAAAGAAAAGTATTACCAGGCAGTTGTGAAATCCCAACTCCCTGGTATTATCATATCGTGTCGATAACTAACTAACTAAATTTCGATTTGAAGGCGTTTACCATTTAATACAATTAAATACAATCGATAATAAAGAAAATTCCATAAACACACTTAGTGTCAATATCTTGTTACTGATACAAACAGCAGACCTAAAGCTGATCACAATTATCCATAACTTGCCCTCCCNAATAATTTTGTTTCAGTGGAACAAAGAAATTTCCACGCCCCTTGGAAAAGTGAATATTGCTCAAATACGTTTGAAAGATATGTGGCTACTTTTATTGACATAATTCTGCTGGAAGTTTTGATTGTACCATTTCCATACAACCCCCCCCCCCAAAAAAAAAAAAAAACCATTAAAAACCGGTAAAACATTACATTTTTCGGTTATTTAGTGGAAATGTCAAGAGTGTACTATATTTTTTTAGAAACACAATAAAGCGCAAGGCGGTTGTCAAAATTATTTTCTTTTCGTTTTCGGTAAGCATTTACAGAATGAATTAAAGATTCATTCCAGAATTATAATATGAATACCTAAACCTTATCACGAGACCAATATTGACCGAAGTATATTGGCTATTTTTACTACGTGCATTGAACAAACATGGACATCCTTCATTATTTATTGCACATCAGTTTTGTTTCACAACAGTGAAATCATTATGAAATATTGTAAAATAAACCCGGTGATATAACTCGGAAATATTTGAACTTTGGTCGCTATGCGCCAATGAACATTTTTTCATTTCTATTGCGGTGTGTTCAAAATGAATATCATCAAATCCGCACGACTGAATGGTTTCTGTAGCAAATCTGCAAACAGTGCAATAACAATCGTTTATCGGAGCTTTTCTGATTTTTGTTTGATAGCAGTACACACATCATCACGATTTAATATGTCAACAATTATTACATAACATATTGACGATTTAGCATAGGTGCGACTTCCTTGCCACGCTTGAACCTATCTGTAAATCATCTTTGGTATGCACCTCTAATTATTCTCTGCCATCAACATCTTGGATTAGCTTTGGCAGTTTAAACTACAACATCATCTTCGGACGCACTTGATATTGGGTCAAGATGGCTAACAAACTGACTGGTTTGTGTCTGATGTGTCTCTTCCTGGGGATTTCTTTCGATCACGTCATCGGAAGAAGAAGACTCGGTATGAAGACCGTCACTGACCTCGACATCGATTCTTATGTCGGGAGGTGGTATGAGGTACGATTTTCGATCTTATCTTTACTTGATCTTTGCTTGATTTGAATTCATTTCTGAAATGTTTTTAAAGAGAATTAATTGAAACCAAATTGGAACGAACCAAACAGTAATTTACTCCATTTATCTGCATTCTATTGTTTGGTTTGTTTATTACCATGCACTTCGATCCGTTTGTTGTCACTTTTGCCCTCACGTTTGCCGTAAATTGATCTTTCTTGTAGCTCTGATCGTAAATATGTTTACAGAAAATAAGATCCGATGTTGACTAAACACCATTTTGAAATCTGTATCAATCAAAATCAGGAAAGTGTATCAAATCAGAAAAGTGTAAGCAAACTTGAATTCGACCGATTCCTTTCAATTATATTCAATTCAAATAAACATTCTGTAAACACGATCATTGCTATCAGTTTGATTGAGTGATTGTGTTGTGCCTCTTATTCTACAGGTTTTGCAAGATTTGGGGTAGCTGATTTTGGCAGTTCCCTAACAAGCAATAGATATTTCGGGGTAAAATGTTCAAGGAATGAATATGTAGTTCAAATTACTTTTAAAAAGGGTAACATTCTATTTTTCTCTCAATTTTTTGCAGATGTACTCGGACCTGATCGTGAAATCTACGTTTGAACGAAACTCGTTCTGTACCACAGCTACATGTAAGTTAATAATTTTACTATCATAGTAATTAACCCTATAAAGGACCGCTGATACCTGGTTGATGGTGTAAATAAGCTGAAAGCGTCATGCTTCAAAATCAACGTTTAATACTCCAAAGAAGATAAGATTAAAAATACGACCTACATATATATTCATCAATATAAATGTAATGAAATACCGGTCAGACAAATCGATGTGATAATCTTTTAATTAACAAAATTAAAATGGAAATTCTTCGATTGCAGGGAGTTAAAAAAATATAAAAGTATTTCATTGTTCGATTATGCATAGTTCGAAAGCTTCAAATTTACTAAGAGGCCTGTCGGTTTGTTCTTTATTAATTTTTACTTGTTTTCTTGTGGAACAAAAGGCGTTAATTCCCCTTCCCCAAGTAACATTTCACCAGTTGTACAGCTTCCCTGCTCATATGGATGGCACAATTTAAACACCTATTATATTTTGTTATTAATATTTATTATCAATATCTTCTCAACCAGATGGCAAGATCAGCAGTACAAACGTGACAGTATTCAACTCAGGTCGACAGGGCTCACNCCTATTATATTTTGTTATTAATATTTATTATCAATATCTTCTCAAACAGATGGCAAGATCAGCAGTACAAACGTGACAGTATTCAACTCAGGTCGACAGGGCTCACCCACAGGTCCAGAGAATGCTATCTCAGGCTATGCCTATGTCGCTGATCCAGCACAACCTGGCCAACTCAAGCTACAGTTTCCTAACATCCCTCTCGGAGATTGTAAGTCTGTGTGCTTTTATTCATTAGTTTGTGGAAATATATCTAATCAAGTAAAAAGTTTCTTGTTTAACCAATCTAGCGCAATTTCAGCACGCGTATATAGAGGATTTTACATACTAGGGACCTCTTGGCTGTTTTTTTTTTTTGTTTTAATTGTTAAAAAACTTTAAAAACAGAGCGGACCGGTCACAAGGCGTTCTGTGGGGGTTCGGAGAAGCAAATAATAACTGATCTTTGCATTTCAAGCGGGACGTTCTGTGAGCGTCCGCATCCTCATCCTCTGCTCCCAGAACGGGGATCAAGTTTCTCATACAAACGTTCATTAAAAGAAGAGTCTACCGCAAAAATATTATTACTTTAACAGGAGCAGAAAAATGAATGTTTAATTCTTTAGACAAATTGGCAACTGCTGACGTGCTAGGTGCACAAGAGACCATTCATTATATTCTTTTATCAATGATATAAAATGTTACACTGTACTTTTTCCACAGAAAAGATTTCCTCGAACTCTTACTATATGGGATATCTTCAAGAATGACAGATGTGTAAATTCCTGATTTGCAATGTATCTTTCTGCAAACATAATGAATTTCACACCACAAATACAAAGAAAATGATGGCTTGTACAGCACTCATGACGTCATCAAATTGGCAATGTCTGAAATTTTTTACTAATTTGCCTTATTTGGTGGTGTAGTGGTCATGACTCTCGCCTTTCAACCAGATAGACCGGCAGCCAGCAAGGGTTAGCCTAGCTGGAAAGGTTACCAATTATAATGTTTATGGATGCAAAGATCGTACTCTCCAAAATTACGAATGGGCCGTCTGGCATGTCCTATCTGGTGGATATGGCTATGGGAGGGGCCCAAAGTGGTCAAAAAAATCGGCTAGCCTAGCTGGAAAG